>JBAMBJ010001405.1:0-148601 GCA_037043495.1 Drosophila recens | reverse complement strand
AAATTCAAAATTACATTGAAAATTGCGCAAAAATTTAAGAACTTTGATGGATGAGCTCCTCTCAATTAAATTGAACTAGCAGCATTAATCCTTCCATTAACAATTTTTCAATGCATTAACAATTTTCAAAAAAAGCTAGGATTAAATGAATGACAAAACATTAAAAACTAAAATACTAATACTAAAAGCAGAAATACTCTAATGGCAAATGTGGGACAACTTCCTGTGTAAAAGTTCTGTTAAGGGAGAAGCTTGTACAGAAGTTTCAGAGAAGTTGCCACAAACGAGCTCTCATCTAGATGCAACAACAACAGCAACCACAACAGCAACAACAAGAGGAACAAAAACCACCACAGTACAGCATCAAATTAGCTTAAATGGGACAACAGTGCCTCAAAAGTAAACACCCGCCCACACATTCGCACACATGTAAGAGAAGGAGCTTAACATTTTGAGTGCGGATAACTAACAAAATGACGGACTTGCAACAAGAGCAACAACTACAACAACATTAGCAAAGATTTGACAGCTGTGCAACAAAAAATTAAAAAAAAGAATTGGGAAAACAAGAAAAAATCTAAACAAATACAAATGCAAATGCAAAGCGAAAGCAAAGAAAGAAAGTAGTGCAATCAATGCCATTGCAATGCACACAGAAATATACCCTGTAAGTTGCTCAAAAACTGAAAATAGACAGCGAGGGCAGTTTTATTAGTACTGAAAGAAGGGGATAGAAAACTCAAATGTTGGATTGAAAATAATTTTATTTTATTTTGTATTGTTGAAAGTTATACGTTAAAATTCACATAATTTATGTCTGAAAGGAAAGTTGATTAGTATTGGAAGATGAAAGAGAATCAGAGGAGGACGGTGACAAAAAAGAAGAAGCAGATAGTGAAAGAGAAGAAAAAAAACGATCATCTTTAAACAGAAGATAATGAAACCTAAGAAGAAGAACCGGACGAACAGGGAAGAAGAACAAAAAAATCAGAAGAAAGAAAATAAAGCTGAAGCTGGAGAACCAACTAGAATGAAAAATATAGATAAGGATTAGAGATGGGCACGGGCCGGGCCGGGCTTCGTGTCCCGCGGGCCTCTTCAAAAAATCACCGGGCTTCGTGCATGAAAATCGAAAACGGGCTTTTTTCGTGCGGGCCCGGGCCTAAGCAAAAAGCCCGAAGCCCGGTAGGCCCTAAAAGTCAATTTTTCATATCGATTAATAAAAATATTCGGGGCTGCCACAAAAATCGCTTTCGCTTGAATTTCACTTAAATTTCATACAAATTAATATTTTACATAAAATTGTGTAAATATTAATTTTGTTGAATTATTAAGATTGTTAGATTTGACATTAAAAAATTATGAACAAAAAAAATTAATTTAAAAAAAAGTTTATATAGTTGTATCGGGCCGGGCTCGGGCCGGGTCTCTTGAAATTTGACCGGGCTCGGGCCGGGCCGGGCCTCTTCAAAATTTGACCGGGCCGGGCCTGGACCGGGCCAGAAAGATTTATTTCGGGCCCGGGCCGGGCCGGGCCTTAATAAGAAGGCCCGTGCCCATCTCTAATAAGGATCAGCAAAAGAACCTGATGAAACACAACAAAAATTTAAAACAGCGAAATTATGCTAAAAAATCAGTAGAAAAGAAAATTGAAGAGTTGGAAGAACTAAAAGTCGAAAAGATTAAGAATCTTAGGAAAACAAAATAGAATTTTAATAACCAGAAGAATATGAAATTCGATAAAGCTTCTTAAAAAAAACTAACATGACCCGACTGGCAGATACCCTGTAAAAAGCAGATAACAATCCAATACATTACAACTTTTATTTTTAATTTTGAGCATGTGTTTCATCTAAAATCACTTGACATAAATTAAATGAACTACCCGTTCAGGTTATACCTAGGAATACAGGGTATGCACAAAAATAGAGACGCAGCGCATTTCGGCAGGAAAGTTGTTTTGTGAAAGTTGTTAACTCGCCGCTTTGTGTCTGTGTGTGTGTGCGTCTGTGTGTATTTAAATGCCCAACACATACACACACACAGACAGACAGACAGACTTACAAACAAGAAATCTTTGTTAATGCTCGCAGTGTCCAGTTGCAAGTGCGCTTGCAACATGAACAGCGCCAAGTACCACAAAATGAGAATTAAAGTCGCCGTTTCAACAAAAATTGTTGCATACCCGAGGGTGCAATGTGGCATGGAGTGAAGGAGAGGGAAGTGGCAATGTGGCATTGGGGGGCAATGCGCCAAGCTACTGTCTGGCTGTGTGTGTATGTGTGTGTAAACTTTGTAACATACAACACTTTTGACACTTTGGCAACTTCAATTAAAATGTTTGTTGTTGCCGTTGTTCAAAATATTGATTAAATGCGCTGGGGCCAAAGCCAATGAACGCTGCTGCTGCTGCTAACACAGTGACACATATACCAAAGCACACACACACACACAGACACACACTAGCCGACATAATTAGTTTGACAAAGCAACCACTAATCATTCTTTCCATGTATTTCTCAGAAAATCGAATTTAATAACGACATCAAAAAATCGACAAAAATCGAACAAACATTTTTTTTAAAAAAACATAATTTTTAATACAAAGAATATGCGTTAATTTTAACTTGTAAGTTGCTAGATCGAAAATCAATTGGCAATTTCATTCATTGCGTTAAAACATTTTTTTTTTCAACATGATATCGATTTTTAAGTAGCTTACCTTTTTGTTTCTTTATCGTAACTTTATCGTAAATTCAAGTTTTTTAAATCACAAAATTTGACAAGAAATCAACACCTGTCGTAATTAACTGAATTTAATCCTGCAAATGCACTATTAATAAAAATCTATTTAATTAACTCGAATCATATTCGAAAAAAATCATCGAGTTAAAGTACTTTAAAAATCGAATACATTTTTTTTGTTACATATTTTTTCGTTAAAATAATTTTGTAGACAATTTAGAAGCTTAGTCAAAATAATTATGTCGACAAGAGTACTGATTTGCATACGTGTGTGTGTGTGTGTGTGTGTGTGTGTGCGTTGCCTGATTAGCGCCTCTGCGCTAAGCTAGTCTCAGTCTTTCCATCTCTATCTTCCCTCCTCATCTTCCTCTCGCTCACTCGTTGGCTGTGTAAATTGATGAGCAATTAAGGTTATTGACCAAAGCATCCAGCGAGCGCCTGTGGCCAGGGTTGAAGTTGCTCTGTTGGAGCATGTAATGTGTGTGTGTGTGTGTGTGTGAGAAAAGGTGGAGGAGGGGGGGAGGTGTGTAAATGGTTATGGGGCACGTGGCACGCTTCGATGCCTCGACGACTGACCCACTAAGCAGTCCAGCGAGGGTAGCGAAGCGCTCACAATGCGATGCCCAGACACTGACACAGACTCAGTGGCAACTACAACAACAACAACAGCTTGCAACACTTGCCACATCACTGGCAACAGAACTAGTTGCACCTGCCGCAGTCAAAGCCAAAGCGGAAGCGGAAGCAATTGACATTAACTGGCATTTCAAGTGTCCCACTGACTGAAAGACTGTTCGATTGACTGATTGATTGACTGATTGATTGACTGATTGATTGACTGACTGATTGATTGACTAAGTGAGTGTTGCAAGTAACGTTAACTGATTTAAGGCTTTGGCTAACCGGCAACTAACCCAAATTTGCTGCTCCTTGCGGTCGATTTGCCTGTGGCAACAGCTTCACTTTTATGTGGAGCGGAAGCTGCAACAACAACTATAACTGTAACTGCAACTGTACTTGCAACAACAACTGCAACTGCAACAACAATTGCAACAACCACATGCAATTTATTTTGCTGGCTTCGTTTGAGTTTCGCTTAGCCAAATGAGCAAATGAGCAAATTAAAGTGAATTTAATTGCAAGCAAATTAAATTAACACACACATACACACAGCTGTAATTAGGCCACACACTCGTTTAACATTGGCAGACATTTAACACATTTATTATTTTAAAACGTGTTCCACCTTTTAAAATCGCCAACATTTCTTTTTCTATTTAAAGTTGAGCTTTCGTTTGCTTTGTTAGTAATATTTTATTATATTACTAAGCTGTCTTTGAAATAATGCTAAACTCTTTCGATTAGTAAAATTCAGCAAGCTTTTTTTTCTGCTCAACTTTTAAGAAAATTCGATTCAAGTTCATGAAAACTCCTTTTAAAGAGCTAGTGTTTTTTGTTTTAAACTATTTATGTACCACATACTTATGTTTCACTAAATATTTATGAAATAAGAATTGAAATCAAAATCAAAATTTTTTTTAAATATCTTTTTAAAAATGCACTTTTAAATTACTATCATAAATTTGATTTAATTAATTTGGAACCTCTAGTTTTACCCATTTTCTAATACATATTTATGTAGAATTCAAACTTTCAGTTAGTGTAAAAGTCAACAAAAACTAACATAAACTATCCGATTAAATATATAATCTTAATTTCTCAGTGCTTAGTTGTACTTTATTTAAGACCCTTTAATTTTATATCAAGAATTTCTCTGCCTATGTTCCGTACTTTGTACTCACAATGCAAGTATACAGTTTAGAAATCGCAAACACACAATTTGAGTTAAATTGAAAATATAAAAAATTGTAAATGTACAATAACGACCAAATGTTTTTTTTTTTTAATATTTCCTGCCTTTGAGAAAGCTACTTCTCAACTAAGATTTTTCGACTCTGGCCCGCAATTCTCAGAAATTGCACTTAGCTAACCAGCTAAAGAAGTGATACTCTTATGGCGACTCTCGCTCCGCATTAGGTGAGTCATAATCCCAACAAAAAGGCAACATTTCCAGCCAATTAACAGTCACTAACGTGGCAGCCACTAACCAACTGAATGCCATATTTTGTGGCATTGATAACTGGAAACAAATGCTGTTGAGCTTGCAGTTGCTGTTGCAGTTATAGTTGCTCGTCCCCTTCAGTTGCAACTTTATTACGATTTTCCTTTGCATATGTGATTCAATCGGCTTTTCATTCTGATTGGCTTTATTTTGGTTTTAATTCTCTGTTAATGGAATCGAAAGGATGAAAATGCAAGCAACAAGTTGACGGAGAAAAGGACTAAGAAATTTAAAGCAAATTTTTCCATTGATATATGTATATATTAATTAGTTTTTTTTTCCCCCAGTTATTCGGAGAATTTACACATAAGTCCCTGAACTTTTCTAATAAAATAGATCCAGAGGTCACAAATAAAATAAATTGAAATTGGGTTAAATATTTATTCGACAAAAAAAAACACAAAAGTGTGTGAGCAAAAAGAACTAGGAATAAAGTAAACATTAAATTACAAAAAAAATATTAAGAATTTGATTGCTCATTTCTAATTAGTCTTAATTTTATAAAATAAAAATTCTTTTTACTTTTAAGAATTTTTATGCTTAATATTCGTAATTGGAGCCTAAAACATATATAGATTTTAAGAATTGCAACTACATTCACTTAATTCAAGGTAAGTTAATTTTAGTGCGGTACGCAGACTGTAGGGTTGCCATCGCAACGTGATAGCAGGCAATATTAATGAATTAAGCAGCGGCATTGTCACAATACCCATGGAATTTGCAATAATGCACTCACACACACACTCACTCCCTTATCTATTCAAACCAGGCTCTTGTTCACTCCTTTGTTTTGAAATATCGAAATCACGGCAAGCACGGCAAACACAAATCACCACAAGAGCGAGGCGTCAACAGGTCTCCCCTGCGGGTGGGCGTGTCGCGTGTGCTTATCCCAAGGGCGTCGGTGTGGGCGTGGCAGTCACCATTATATGATAAAGTCCCTACCATGTCGAACACAAAGAGGAAGAGCTTGCGAGACATACAGAGATAGAGAGGGACAAATGTGCGCAGAATTATGTGGTGCGTGCTTTGATCTATTGGCAAAATGTAATTGCAATTGAAGTTAGGGTTGCCACCCCAGCCGACGAACTGACTGTCTTTTTTAATATTTAATATGTCTTTCTCTCTCACAGGTCTATCTATGTTATAAGCATGCACAGAGCTGCATCTGCCTACACTGAGGGAAACTTTTGAATATGCAAAACGATCATTAAAGCAACTCTTATTTTGTTTACAAGCTGTGTTGCACCTTGCCAGTTGTTAGACAAGCTTTTAAGCTTCTAACTCTAGAAGGTTCCCAATTTTAAGAAGATTTTGTCTTAGGATTCGTTATAGCCCCATTCAGACGAGCGCTTTTTCACCGACACTTTTTGTAATTTTTTATCAAAAAGCAGTCCGTGTCGCGTAACCATACAAAATTTCAAAGCGTTGGTAAAAAGCCCACGCTCACCGATGGAAATAGAACACGTTCTATTCCATCGGTGAGCGACACGGACGGTTTTTTGACAAAAAGTGTCGGTGAAAAAGTGCTCGTCTAAATGGGGCTTTACTTATATGTGAAAGCTTTAAAAGATTAAATATTAATTTGAAAGCTTTCAATATTAAATAATATATTTGAAAACTTTAATGTTGTTTTTTAAATATTATATAATAATTCAGTTGAACTAAAATATAATTCATATTTGTATAAGTCGAGCTTCACTGTAATTATTGTATTTTAATATTTATAAACTGAAGCTTAAGCTGATTTCATTCTCTACCAGTTTTCTATTTTCTATTAAGTTAAATTAAGACTTTTGACCTAAATATTTTACCCTCAAAGCTTCAGTTTCTTTCCATAATTTCTTTCTTTCAATTATTTCAAGTTCTATATACATGTAAAATATGTACGATGTATGTATGTATGTACATTTTTCTCAGTGTGCTTAAGCCTGGTCCTCTAAACTCGCCACAAGTTCATCAACGTACTTATATATTCAAATTGAATTTGCGCAAATTTTATTGTTACTTTCTTATACCCTAACTTAAAGTATTAGAAGTAGTTTAACAAATGTGTAAAATCCGAGGCGATTAGAAAGAGTAAAATACATTTTACGTGAAAAGGTCTTCGAAGTAGACTTAACTTAATGCATAGGTCGCAATTGATCAAAGTGATTTACCGCATATATTTTAATGCTGTCATAAGAACAATTGTAGAATTGTGAAAGTTTAACTTGCTTTGTAAATATTAAGTCCTTAAAGTACCACATACATATGTACAAAGGCTGTCATTGTTTCGAAAGTATATTCAGTGTTCGGCTTAGCATTATTTATTCTATTGTACATCCTAGTGCTCTACTCTACTCTACTCTACTCTTTATTTTTGTGAACGTTTTTGACAACTTTTTGCTGCAAAACTTTGCGCTCGTTGTACTTTTTTCTGCTATTTCTTCTCTTGGTTGTCCTTTTGCTTTTCATTGCTTTGAGATCCTGTTTTTACAAAGTACAGAGGAAGGCGTGTCGCACTCCATAAAGTATACATATTTTTAAATGTTAATAACCGAGTAAATAGTCATGTTTGTCTCCCTGTATAAACACCTAGATCTTAAGGACTAAAAGAGCTAGAGCCACCGCACTTGGTATGTACACTGTTAAAAAAAAAATAAGGGTAAAACTAACGATTTTTGACTCAAAACAAATAATTTTTATTAATTAAAATTTTGAAAAACTACATACAAATAAAAAAAATTTCTGTTGCTATCAAAAGTTGAAATACTTTAAAAAAAGCAGATCAAGTTTCTTTTAAATATGTCCGGAAAAATAAATCAGCTAAACTAGTTATAAGAGCAATTTTAAAGTTTAAGCACTGGCATTTTGCACACATTATAAGAATAGATTGGATTCAGTTTTTTTGAAAATATGTCTAAGTACAGAGTCTCTCACAGTCGAGATCGCTTTTTCAACAAGCTGTTTATTGTCTTGGAAGCGTTTTGCATGGTATTTGCATTTGGGGCAGCAACTTTTGACCAGCTGAAACTTTAATTACTTGAACCAGCAGTCAGTAAAGCAGACAGACACAGAGAGATAGACAGACAGGCAGACAGAGAGACAATGCATAAAAATAGAGAGACAGTTTGTCAGTTGCAGTTTGGTGGGAAATAATAGCATACTTATGGGCGCCTGCTTAAAAATGCTGCCCCCCTTTTCAGGAATTGTCAACTTCAAAGCACTTGTCAGCTGGTGGTTGCTGGTTGCTTGTTCGCTTGTGCTCAATCGTCTGTGTGGCAACAAACAACATATCCTTTTGCCTTCTTCCCTTGGCTTCACCACACAAACTCTCCGCCCATGTATTTTTCTCCGCCTTTTTATTTTGTATTAAATTTATTTATAGCTGCCCATTGGTCGCGTGTTCTTCATTTGCTTAACAGACTTAAAACAAACTCGGCTCAAAGTGAAAAGAAATTTATTGGCAATATGTCCGAGTATGTGCCACAAGCATTAAAGCTGAAAAAGCTGAAGTCCAGAATGAGCCTAAAAGTGCAATTTTTGAAATGTCGTTTCATTTGCGCTTTACTGATTTCCATATTGCTTTTTCGCCTGTTGACTTAAGGTTTTGTACTTACCATGTGATGCTTATGACCTCAAAGAATATTGACTGAAAACAGAAAACAGCATGCTGCTGACTCAACAGATACCCTGTAAAAATAGGGCCGAATAGATTCGCACTGCTTGTAATTATTATGAGAATAAAGCATAAGTTATGTGTTCATCAAACGTTCCCTGTGATAAATTATATAGATGCTTGGTATTAATATTCTGCTTTTGTAGCTTTTCTGTGGATGTTATTGATGACTAAGTAAATGACTTATATTAAAGTTCAAAATAAAATTAATATGTATTTAAATCCACTAAAGCGTATTTCAAGGTCGTGGAATCGACTATATTACTTGATTTTATTTGCATTTTGCATTTTATTTCAATTCGCGTTTTTAATAATCGCTGAAAAATGCGAAATACGAAATACAAAGAACTGCTTGTTTATTATGTTCAGAACTGTTCATTTTCATCATCCATTTTTTGTTTTGTTTTTTGATTTGTGTGTGTGAGTGTGAGTGTAAATGAGTGTTTTATGCAACTCTTTTGACATTTGGTTAAATACAACTGAACGCTGGGATTGCATATTGGAACAGCAAAAAAATTGTTTGCACTCAATTTCAATATTAAAAAAATAATTCAATAATTCTGATATGAAACCTCCCGATCCGAGCTGATTGTTCACTTGAAATTGGCCAAAGCATACTCCGTTTGTTGTTGTATATTGAAAACTGAAAATGTATATTTCCACTTCAAACAGAATACAATTAACTTAAATATTGTTTTTTATAAGTTATATTCAATTTTTTCATAAGCTGAAAACTTTAGTATAATACTTCTATAACTTAATTAATTTATAATTAATTTATTTCATTGTAATTGTTGCTTAAATGTATAAATTTATTATTATGCTTAAATAGGAGTAATGTCTTTGCAGATAATGTTTGAAATAAGACACTGAGGAAAACATTTCTGGTTAAAAGAGAGTTGAATTTGGGACACTTGTTTGTTCTCAAAAGTATTTCAATTAAACTGAATGAAATCTTGTGAAAATATGTTTAACTTGGATCAGACATCGTTTCATTAGAATCGGACCATTATAAAGTATAACTTTCTGAGAATCGATCTGTTAAATAATAGTTGTTGTATCGGAAAAATGTATAGTCCGTTTATCCTGACTGAGTTTCATCCAGATGGGATCACTATTACTTATAAGAAAAATTTATAATTGCATTTCTCTAATGCCATTAATTTTTATGAGAAATTTTGTGTATACACATTTTTTTTTAATTTTTTCATCATTCTTCTGCAAGGGCTTTCAAAGTTCGGCTAGCCGAAGCTCACACTTTACTTTTACTCGTATTTTATATGCCTAGCTAAACATTCAATTAATCAACATTTTCAATTAATATTATCATTATTATTATTGTTAATATTTATATATATAATAAATATTTTGGTTTCTATCTTTACTTTGCTTTTGTTAATTATCTTTGGTTTTGCATTTGCTAGCTTTACACATTTATAGATAATTCATTCACGCCAACAACAATAAATATACATCAATCAATATGTTTTTGTTCTTTTTTCTGTTAAATAAATTGCAACAATATAATACTTAAATTTCAGACATATATTTTTTTGTATGGGGTGCGTTCTGGGTGGGCTGGGGGATGGTTTTTTTTATAGGCTTGATGGGGGGAAGGGGGTGGGCGTATCTCTAAACGCATCATCAACATTGTTATCAACATCAACATCATCATCATCATCATGATCATTGTATTCATTCCTTCCTCTCCAACTACACTGAGCATTTTCATGCAGCACCAAGAAGTATGCAATGGATTTTATTCTTACTGGGCGGGGATATTATTTTACAGTGGCGTCTGAAATGTACACGCTCCGAACTGTTCTCACTTGACATTCATTTTTTTGTTTTTTTGTATATTTTGTTATGGTATCTCTGGCCCAGCTTGTCGAAGGCGTGGCAAATTGTGAACCACAAAAAATTAACTTTTAGGCTGAAAGTTTAACAAAAGTATATAAATGCTCGCGATTAATTTTAAAAAAATTATTTAATTATAATTTAAATTAATTTTATTGTGTTTATATTATTTTACTTTACTATATTATACTATCTATAAATTTAACGTAAGCTCTTTTTAAAAAAAAAAATAAAAAATAATAATAAAGTCATTAATTTTAGTTATTTTCAATAAATTATATTATAATCATAAAAATTCTAGACAAATCGTACCTTTGAATACAATTTTTTAACCAAAAAACCAAAACCAGTTTGGAGATTTGCAGACTTGATGGAAATGCGCCTTGACTTGAGCTCAGATTTTGGGATCCTCGCCATCTTGTTAACAATGGTTGAAACGTCATCCAATCTTACATACTTGACTTAACTATACCAAACTAACACTAAATATATATATATGTATGTACTTGTATTTGTATGTTGTATATTTTCAATTATGTTGTGTAGTGTTCTTAAATGTAGGTAATACAAAAATACTCATTTTGCCCATTTTTCGCGCATACTACATTTTTTTGCTTGCAACATTTTCTATAACGCATTATAATTAGCTGTCATACTAGGCGAATACTTAATACGATATATCGAATTAATGTTTCTTATTTAATTTATATATATGTATGTATGTATGACTAAAATATAGTACATCTAATAATACTCAAAAACACAAGTCTAAACATTGTCCCACATTCAAAAGCGAGCTTCCTTTTATATATACACACACACACATTCGTACACACACTCTCTCGCTAACACATTGAAGCATGTATGCGTCTCGCTCCTACTGCTTGTCTCAGCATTCGCTATCTCGCTTTCACACGGCCGTTTCGTGATCAGTCTCATCGATCCGTCCCAGACGCCAGGAATTGGGATCGCCCGCTGCAATGAGAGGCATTAAAAAAAAAATTGTTGTTTGATTGTTTTTGTAATTTTTTTTTAGTTTTTTGTTTATTGATTGCAGAGCAAGATTTTTTGCGCAACACAAAAGGCAATTATAAGTAAAACATTAAACTCGCTGCACAATACACACACACACCCACACACACACAGGTGTATGTGTTTTGTGCATGTGTTGAAAATGATATTTTGTAAATGTACAAAATTTAAACTGTGAATTTCCTATTAAACAGCGCATGCAAAAAGTTCTACAACAAAAGAAATTTAATAGCTACAACAAGGCGCACATTAACACATACGCACACACAGTCGGACAAAGAGAGGCTAAGCTGGGCACACGGACAGGACACACACACACACACACACAGACTGACAGCGAGCGTGCTAGAAAGGGATAGTTATATCTGCAGCTAGAAGCAGCTAGAAAGTTTGAGTTGAACTACAGCTAATGTTGCATTTACGCTTTTGCTGGAGAGAGAGAGAGAGAGAGAGTGAGAGTGAGAAAGGTAGTGGGTTAGAGGGGGCGTGAGTGGGTGAGGGGAGGGGGAGAAAAAGCTCTACGCTTCGCTTGAATGCTTAGCGAGGGGGTCGCCAAGGGGGGTGGAGGGGGGCTGATTTGTACTCTAAATGCAAACTTACCACAATCATAATACTTCGATATCCTGGGCAGAGCTGTTGTTGTAGTTGTTGTTGTTGTTGTTGTAGGTGTAGTGGTGTTGTTGTAGTTTGTTGTAGTTGTAGTTGTTGTTGATAAACGTTTATGAACGATATGCACATACATATACATAATTTTATTAAATATATATATATGCATACATACATACAACAAAATTATAGTAGGGGCACCCAAAAAATATATAGAAAATCATTGGAAAATCATTTATAAATTTTCATTCTTATCAAATATTGAAAAATTAAAATTAGCTAAAAATAACAAATGAAATATACATACATAACATATATGGATGTATAAGTAGAATTAGAGTTAGTCAGGAGATAGCACAACACAATGCAAGAAAGCAGAGTTCACAGTAAATAGTATACAATGCGTAAGCTAGAGCTGTTTAACTATCGTTAATACTATCGTCTGTACTATCGTTATGATTGCATTCAATATAAATGCAGACTTCAGCAAACTAATCGAGAATGTGACAATTAATTCTCAATGAAAACTTGTGATTGAAAAAAACAGTTTAAGTTTAACGATGAGTTGCTATCGTTGCAAACTATCGTTTGTACTATCGGCAAAGTAAAGCACTCCGAAGTAAACATACTACGAGTGTTCTACACTGTCTATATGTAGTATCTATTTATTGTTTTCAATTTTCCGTGGAATTTTTAAGTCAATTATTTGCTTTAAAAAGTAATTAAAATATCTTTAGTCATAAAAGAGTACTATAACCATCTCATGTAAAATTATTACTTCTAGCATTTTCTTGATTTGTTTACCCAACTCTCAATTGTTCGAATACAATTTAATTCAATTTATAAAAAAAAAAAAAAAATATTGTTGTTACTATCGTCTATTTTCCACAACGTTCATATAATTATTTAAAGATACAATCAGCATTCGTTACACATATTCAAAGATGCATTCTCAATTCTTGCTGAGTTCTTTGAGTTACAGGATAGTATATACGATTGTTTGCGGGTAAACATTAAGCTTGACAGTTCTGAAGTCTTTTTGCAACATTTGAACAAAAAGAAGAAACGTCATAAAATAAGTGCCAAAGGATATTTATAATAAATTGAAATTAACATTCGACTGCGATCATAAATAGTAGAAAACGAGGGTAGCACCAATTCTCATAGACAGGATAGCGGGAGGAGAGACACAGACAGAGACGGATAAAGAGAGATAGAAAGGCAGAGGTAGCAAGAAAAGCTTCAAGATTCTGTCTAAACAAATGATTTGAGCAAATAGTCGTAAATATTTGCAGTTCGTTAATTAAGTGTGTCATGGGAAGTGTTGCTCTGATACATATTTAATTTGCATATGCACATGCATACATACATACATACATATTTACATATTGTATGCATTTGTGTGTGCGTGTAAATACACAGTTATAAAAATATTTGTCATGTGTTGCTGCCCAGTTGCGAGTTAATTATACACGTGCTAAATTTCAATGTCAATATGCGATATTTCTCAGTCTTTTTATAGAAAGTACAACTTTAGTGCAGAATTTTCGAGACAAATTATAAATTAACATTTGTCGCTTTTCAAATGTTTTATTGTGTTTTGAAATTGTGGAAATGAAACACGTTTGATTATTAAAAAAAATTAGAGTACTAAATTTAATTTGTATCTTCGTTTGGAATAATGAGAAAATTAATTTATTTAGAGTGCGTTACTTCTAAAACTTTTTGTTTAACCTGGAAACGGTGAAAGTGGAACATGAGACAGATAATTTAAATAGTCGTTGACAAGAAACTTGAAGAGTCCAGTTCGGCCGATTGGAACGGTGGAAGTAAACCACTAAACTCAGCTGACAATAATATTAAAGACCAAATAAAGCACGTTTTTATGCTTTATCTGCTACCCAGGAACGGTGGAATTGAAACAGTTTTTACAATATCCGTTGAAAAACTCTTAGATTTAGTGGGGAAGCTCTGTTTACAATCAGGAGCGCAGAAATTGAAAGACACGCAATGTTGATAGAGAAAATAAATTGAAAACTGTAGAAAATAAACTTAAACATACGAGAACATTTCTATTTCTCTATTTTATTTAAAAATCGTTTAATTTCAAAAATTGTGTATTATAACACGAAACATGTAGATTTCTGAAATTCAATATTATAAGAGGGAACATGAGGTATTTGGGATACATATAATAACATATATCATATATGGGCGTCGATGTGAAACCAACGTGATTGAGATGCGCATCAGGTGCAAAGTGCGAGTTGTGTAAATAGTGTGATTGACTGACTGATTGATTGAGTGACTTATTGATTGACTGAATATATGTCAGATGCAAATATTGTAAAGAAGGCAACAGAACTGAATCGAATCAAAGCTCATTAGTAAACTAAAAGTGATAAATCAAAACCAATTTGACAAATGAAAAATTTGCAAAATTAATAATACTTAATATTCAAATGTAAGTTGCACGTGGCATCGGTGGGTGCAAAGTATAAAAAATGGGGGCCGTGACGAGGGAACTGAAGGAATCTCTGTCGGCTGCACTTTGTAAGTAAGTTTATGGGCATGCCCAAAGTGCTTACATTCAAAGCTTCTCCAAGTCGCTTGTCGTCGTCAATCGGCGCCACAATGGGACCTCAAGAGGGTTGTGTAGCTGGGAAGGTAAAGCGAAGGGAAATTCAGTGGTTCTGTTTGTCATAGCCAAAACACAAAAACAAGTCGTCATCGATTGCAATCGCAACAACAGCAAAATTATTTAATTAAATAAAAAATATTTTGCTGAGATATTATTATTATGATAACATACGGTGGGTTGCGGGCATGCCTGTAATATCAGAAAATATGTGGCATTCTCAATAAACATGTAATTGATCCTAGGAATTGAACTCTTTCGCTGTGATTTGATCTCTCAGTTGAGTCTGGTTTGTATAAAGCTTGGTATAGTTTTTCATAAAGCTATAGTTATACTTATAGCGTTTTCATAAATTTTGGAAAATTTCCGATTTATTATAGGAAGCGGTATAGGACGAATTTATCGAAAATATAAATTTATTCGAAGACTTATATTTTCAGAGAGCTCCATTAAAACTTTAAGCCTAACACACCTAGATAAAACTGATCTAAATCAGTTAATCATCGGTTGAAAGATTTTTTTTTAAATAAACATTAATTATGTAGAGGTCCTAAATTAATCTATTATTTATAAACTTTCCTTCTCTTTGCTAAAGCCAATCTTAAATAAAACTTATCGCAATCGGAAGAGTACATTTTCTTTATATCTTTTTGACTTGAAAACAAATCTCGAAATGGGAATATATCTTTTCAATATCTTTTTATAAATATTGCAAAGGGTATTAATTCTTCGTTGAATTGAAGAAAAAGCTAGAGCTGTTGGGGTTTGTTTTGCTGCCGCTGTTAATCATTTTAATTGAAAATTAAAATAAAAAACAAATCATTGCCATTTGAGCAAAATTATTGTTAATGATTCGCACACAGGTTTTGGGCCTCAAAAGGCGCACGCGTTCCGTTTCGTATACAAAACAATATACGATACGATGTGGTACGAAACGGTTCGGTGATGGGTTCGTGCACGTGCTCAGCATGCTCGGATCGATCAATTAGCCGAGACGCGAACCAGCGAAACGGAAACGTTGGCGATATATGTACATATGTATGAAGTATGTGCTAAAATAAAGCAACAAACTGTTGGCACACTTAAACAATAAAATAAACAAATTAATTAAACGTTGTCAGTTTGGGTTATTTGTTGTTGTATGTTTTATCGTTTATCTTCATCTTTCTCTTTTGGCTTGTTTACATTCACTTTCTTCTATGTTAAATGTTAAGTATATATAAATATGATACAATTTCATATATATGTACAATAATTGCTATTTGTAAAATGTATTATATTATTAATTATTATTATTTTAATAGATATATACGTGTATGTTTATGTGTGAGTGTATCTACCGTTTCTTTCATTAATTTAAATCGAATTCATACGCAACTCAATAAAAAAAAAATACAAAATCATTAACAAAATCGCAAAACAGAAAAAATAAACAACAAATCAAATAGAAAGAAATTAATAAACAAAATTGTGATAATGATAGGCAAACAAATATATTTTGTATATATAAATATGTATAAAAATTAATAGAATTGCTAATGTGCCTGCACAGTAAAAAACTTTTCCATTATTAAATGTGGAACGGAAGTCAAAATATTTGTATACGTATTTGATAAATTGTTATTTTATTTAAATCCATTTTTATTGCAAGTCTAGCCAAAGATAATGATCGTCGATCGCTGATCACGTTTGAATAGCCAATCGGATGGCTCTGAACTTTAATCTTAACCTGTTTCAAATTGCACTTTACGTAGAAATCAGTTGACGATCGATGACTAAGTATTAAGTCACGATCAGCTGCTTTATTGATTTTAACTAGTGTCAATCGAAAATCAACTAATCTATGAGTCTATTGAATCCAAATGATCTACAACTAAGCGATCGATTTTATCGACTTACATCAGATCAAATTAAGTGATCTGAACTGCGCATCAAATGATCCTTGAATCTATGCATTATTTAGCTGAGGATCACTTGTTTATTGAGTTTTTTTCACATTCAAATGAACTTAAAAAATTTAAAATAGTCAAAATAGAATATGACTTATGTTTGAATAGGTCATAAGGATCACCTGCTTACTGAATATTTGTGAGTGTTTTAAATATAATTTACATAATAGTAAACTTATCAATTGACTCAAAAGCAGTTAGATATATAATTAAAGCAACTCAACTTAATAAAAGATCATCTGTTTATTGAGTGTATTGTGCTTTTTTCTATTTAACCCATTAAATTTCCACTGATCCTCAACTGATCTTTGGATATTTCAAAGTTATCTTAATTGAATTCAATGCCAGCGATTCGAAATGTGAACAACTAATCAACTCAACAGATCTTCAATGATCTTAACTGATTTACTTAAACAATTTCTGATTATCTTTTAGCTCTTATTATTATTATTTTTGTGTACATTTCCGTCAAAGTGTAAATGGAAAATTTTTGTTTGTTTATTTATGTGAGTTGAATGGGAAGATCAAAAGTGTTTTACAAAGTGCCTGGCAACGAGCTGACTGAATATTTGTTTGCATTATTTGCGCTATATAGAAAATAGATTATAAGTAAACGTATGTGAGTGTGTGAGTGTTTGTGTGTGTGTGTCTGTTTATTACACTTGTTGCTTATGTTTAAAGTTAGTTGAGTTAGAGATGAACATTCAGGTGCGAAAGTGCGTGCGTTGGGCTAATGTTGAACAAGATGATGACGATGATGTTGTTGATGATCATGTTGATGATGATGTACAGAGTTGTTCATGATTGATGATGATTGACTTGACTGTAGATGCTGCTGACGTTGTTCACTTTCAATCTCTATTGTATTTTATGGCTGATGAATGCGCTCCTGGCCTTCTGTGTTGTTGTTGTTCTGCTTGTTGTTGTTAGTGCTGCAGCTGTGTGTTGTTGTGTGCGTGTGTGTGGGTGTATGTGTGGTGTGTGTTTATTTGGTGCCGTTGTTGTAAGCAACAGCAGCAGCAGCGGCGGCGGCGGCAGCAGCGTCAGCGGCAGCAGCAGCAGAATTTACGTAGTGATCAACATTGGTGTCCGCCGCTAAAGCGACACCTGGCGGTGGCGGTGGACACTGCCTAGTTGTGTGTTTGTACGTGCGACCAAGTAAAGGAACATGCTCTTCTAAAATTAGATAGCGAATTTGCAAAAAAACGAACATAAACATCAAACGTTTGTACAACTTTCAAATGTAACAAATAAAAGTTAAAACATAAAATTAAAAATCAAAGCAAATGCAATTAAGACAAACAACTTGGTTAGTTAACAAACAACAACAAAAAAAGGAAATGAAAAAAACATGAAACTTGTTTTTTAGATGTTATTTTTTTTCTCTGTAAGCATGCAACAAGCTTTTGAACCGATCCTCCCCGCCCAGCTCCGCCCCGCCCCGCCCGCCAGCCTTTAACCTGTTCCTGCCCCCAAAAAAGATCTCAACCAGCGGAAGCGTGCAACAAAGCGTTAAGGAGGCAGAAAGGCGTAATGGGTTAATGATTAAGGTATCAAAAAAGAGCCACACAGTAAGTGGGA
This sequence comes from Drosophila recens, assembly GCA_037043495.1. Taxonomy (NCBI): domain Eukaryota; kingdom Metazoa; phylum Arthropoda; class Insecta; order Diptera; family Drosophilidae; genus Drosophila; species Drosophila recens. Next base: position 130,410 of record JBAMBJ010001405.1, on the reverse strand, counting down.
GAGAGAGAGAGAGAGAGTGATAGTGAGACAGAGATAGCTGGAAATTAAATGTCACAACAATTGATGCAAAGTCACAAAGAGAACAAGAAATAGAACAATAGACAGAGAAAGAGACAGAGACAGAGGGGGCACTAAGACTGTTTCGATTGCTCGATAATTATCGATAACTCACCCTGCAGCTGTCGATTGATCAGCGCCGTCAGTCCATGTCCCACATCGACGCTCTTCTTCAATATGAGCATCGGTTTATCCTCGGCATCCTCCGCATATCCACCCGAGGGCAGGAAACCATTGCTTGCTATCGATTCACTGACCTGCAACATCGAATTCAACTTTAACAAATAATCGATAACACTCAAATATGTTGATAATTCTATTTTCGTTTTGGTTTCATCACCTGTGTCACCTGCATTAGCTTTTTGACCACATCGCGACCCAGAATGTGATCGAATACAGTTTGCAGAAAGGGTTCGGCCATTATCGATAACTTGAGCTTATCCCGATGCCAAATCAACACACGTGACTCCTCCATGGCCATTATGGACACCTAGCCAAAACAGCAATTCCATAAACATTTAATCGATTTATCGATATAGCGAATCATCGTTACGCTTACCTGAAAATAGTCATCGGTTGAGACGCCAAACCATTCTGGCGAGTCTAGGAACTGATGGGGAAACACAATGTGTAGTGCCCGTTGATGCTGGGAGACAACCAATCTGCATAATATTATGATGAATTAATATCGATTGCTTATCGAAAGCGTATCGAGTGTATATCGAAAGTATATGGTGACTGTATAGCAATGGTAAATCGAATTTGTGCCTTTCATTTACATATGTATGGTATATCGATTACTTATCGATAGCTGGTTATATTTGTATGTTGATATTAATTATAAATTAGTTACCAATTTGGCTTGGATATGTATCGAGTGTACTTTTAATATCTTTCTAAGAATTATGTCGACAGGTATATTGATGCTTAAATCGATTGTATATCGAATGCATACCATTTATGCCTGTTTGTAATTATATACAAAATGTATATCGTCTTAAAATCAATTTTAAAGAGAGGACAAATTCATTGTGCATATCGGTTATTTTTATAACATGATATTTATCGATTATTACAGTCGAGACATCAAGTTCACATTGATATCAGTAGTATATCGAATAATTGATAGGCATTAATTGTCTATGAATTTTTTATCGAAATGCATCGCTACTTTCGATTACTTCTACCGATTGTCCATTGCGATACAACAAATATATACAGTGGCTGGTGGAACATTACTCACTTGCCGCTCAGCACCAGCGACAGGCTGTCCACCTTGGTGACCTTCTCCTGAGCATAGACCTCCTGGTATTTGAGTGCCTTGATGACCTTCATGCAGTTGAGCACCTTCCGGAACTGATGTCGCGTCACGCGCAGCGGCTGAAACAGGGCCACGTACACCTGAAAAAAGGTGGAGAAATACATACATATAGTATTTGAGAATGCGAAACAGGAGAATAAAAACAAATTAAAACTATATAAAAACTCTCTCTTATCTTTCAAGTGGAGTTCTCATATAAGTTTTAGCACGCGATCATTTGATTGGGGCACTGCTTATCACCCATCTCCTGGGAATACTACTAATAATTCACTTAATCGCCAACTGGCACGTCATCTGCCTCCCTTGAGCTCTGTGATACGTGCGGTATTCCCTAGCCAAAATTACATTACATTTTACACTGTTGATTGAAAGATTGCATATCCATCGGGTTGATCAGCTAAATTGCCGTCTTGCAACAGAATTAATCAGTCGTCGCATATTTGTCAGGACACAAGACAGTGTAAAGAAGTCAAAAGAGTGCGCGACATGCTAATACCCTGTACTGATTACTTTTAATTACATGTTTAATGCTTAATTAATTGATGAAAAAGTTTATTACTGTATAACGTTTATTACGTTATAATTAAATGTTATCATTTTCAATTAACAGAGTATTTAAGAATCGATATACCATATTTAATGGCTCTAAGTTTAAATATCTTTGAGTTTGAACAGTTTAAATTAAATAAACGATTTTAAATTACAGAGTATTCAAGAAACGTAATTTTTATGACAAGCTTGAGACTTAAGACTTATACTTAAGCCTTAAGCTTTTCTCTCTGAATAAAATTGTTTACTATTTTTCAGGAATATTTTAAAGTCCACAAATATTGTTTAATGATAACAGCTTCTATTTTGCCAGGGATTGATGAGTATAGATAATTTATCGATAGCGATAGACTATATATAAACTCTTAAAATTCTCAAGTGCCTATAGCAAAGTTTTTAGTTAAGACTTTCATGTATGTTCATTCTTCCTTAGCACAGAGTGTGTTTTTTTTTGTAATAATATTTTCAGCTCTTTAACATTGTAACCCGCTTAAAGAACCAATTAAAGAATGCTTATTACAGAGTATCTTGATATACGTTTTGACTTGAATCTTAATGGAAATGCATTGAGCTCCAACTTCAGTTCTGGGCAGGAATCTGTTCGGCTGTCACCCGATAAGAGGGAAGTCAGTCATAAATCTGGATTTACGTCCACTTCAAAGGCAAACCCAAGTGACGACAATAAAATCAAAATGTGATAAGATACTCCTCTTTATTTTTCTTCGCTGTTGCCGTTTTTGTTTACAGGGTTTGCAAATATTTTGCAAAGCGTGCGATCTATCAATATTATTTTGAATGAGTGTAATAAAATAATACAATAAACTGGCAATTTGCCATGCTAATCATTTGATGCAATAGACGACGATCAACAAGTTGACGATCAATAATAATAATAAAATCATGTGTCTAACGATTCTCGTCATCGTTTTATCGTCATCGTTGTCTGGCCTGCATTAAATGGGCCAAAATCTAGTCGCATGGTCAAAAATCACATGGCCAACTTTTGTAAGCCAACGTTTCAGTTAGCTCAATTTTCGGTTAGATTTTTAAACGGTTGCCATGCAAAAAGTTAACAAAACGTTTTGCTGACGCGGCCAACAATGACACCCAATACGAGAAACGAGCAAACCACACGACAACAACCACAACAACCACTAGCACAACCGACAGTGGGTAAAACGCCGGGGGGCGAGGGGGATGGCGGTGCGGGGGCATACAACACGTTGCGGCGTTGAAACTCCAGCAATTTTATTTTACAATTCTCTCACAAGAATTGGGCAACTGGAAAATTTAAAGTGTCGCCCTATCAAGATTATAAAGATACTTTTAATTCAAAAGAAGCTCAAAGAATTTTGAGAAAAAGTAATAGATTCGAAGTTCCCAATATTTTACATAAACTAACCCGTATTTTAGCTTGATTTAATCATATTCATTAGTAAACTAAACATTCTTAAATATTCGCACAGAAACATTTCTACTATTTTTCATGTTTTGAAAAATTGGAAAAAACAGTTTAATATAGAGTTTTTAACAAGTATTTTAGCAAAATATATCAGTGAACTTCACTTGCTCAAGAACTTAAGCTTGCACTCTATAAAATCTATAATTTTCCTCAAAATATAATACCTTTTAATCGAACCAATTATATACCTTTAATCTTTTATCAATGATATTTTACCTATTATTTCCAATTTAAAATCATCATCATTTAAGGATCATCATTTATGAGGATCGCTTAAGAAAGCTGCTCGAAAACTTAGCTATTATTAAATGATTTAATTAAATGTTGTCAAGCATTATTTACTGTCCAAATTACAGGGTATAACCCTTACTGCACTTTGCATGCATAAATTGATATTTAGAGTAATCAGTTGCTTCGCATTATCTTTGATAGATTAGGGTAATCAAATGTCAACGTGATGAATTCCAGCATTCGTTTTACACTAGGCTTCTCCACTTTCAAATGCCCTCTAATCATACTGTAGTGCATAAAGGGTATTTACAATTTAAAGTACAGTAGATTAAGCCAATAAAACTTATAAATATTATATGTAATATGTTCAATCGAACTCTTTGACATATCACCTTTTAGTGTTTTCAACTTTCGTCAGTAAAAATAAGCACTTTCTCAGTGGAGGAGAGTCGAAAAAATTTGATTCTTGTATAAGAGCTAATTTATGTTCTATTTGAAAATGCTTAAAAATTTTATTTTTGTAGTGTAAAAATCTAAAGACACATTAAAAAATAAAGCTAGTTGGCACACAGAAAAAAATTTAAAATTCCTGGATAAAACTTATCACAAACGGTGTCAAAATTTCGGTTATCTCGATATACTTAATTCAAGTGCGATTTTTTAGTATCGAGACTCCATATCAATTCTTTAGTAAAATCAAATGTTTTACGTATTTTTTTAACTATTTTAATGCTGAGTGGTTTCCATTTTACCCGCATATTGTGTCATTTTAGCATTAAAATTGCACAAATACTTTAAAAAAACATGCTTAAATCAAGAATTTTAAACTTGAGTTTTAGTATGATTTTTTTTTCTTTGTGTACAGGGTATCTAGGGTGCTGGCACTTCCATTTTAATGGCAAATGCTTACACCAGCATATGAATGTACAAACATTCAAACATACGTTTATAAAAAAAAATATATAAAATAATCAAAAGTTTAGCTCAACGACGGACAAATTGTAATCCGGGCAGGTTTATTGTTGTTGGTGTTAGTGTTGTTGTTGTTGGTGTTAGTGTTGTTGTTGTTGTTGCTGGTGTGTCTGTGACCGGCTTGGCTGCCGCATGTGGCGCGAGATTTGCAACAGTGCCTGCAGCGACGCCAGCGTCGGACATCGCGGCTGATGCTAAAGTCACGTACGCCACGCCAAAGCTGCCTCAGCAACAGCCCGCGGAGGGTGGACAAAGTGCGAAGAGTGGGCGGAGCAGGGGGCGGGGGGATTGTTGCCCAGACACAGCCGCCACTGCCCCGACTGAGGCCGCAACGTCGACGCCAAAGTCGCCGCCTCGCCAAAGAGTCGCGCACGCATAACAAAAGGTGGAAAGAAAAAAAAAAGAGACAAAACAGCAACCGGAACGGAACATTGCGTATGTATGTATGTATGTACATATGTGTGTGAGAGAGAATGTATCCATGTGTGTGTGTGTGTGTGTGTGTGTGTGTGTCGAATGAGATTAGCTTTGATGAGGATGAACCGTTGTTCTCAGTTCTCAGCGTTCTTTAACCAGGCGACTTTTGTGAGATCAGCGAAAAACCGAAATCCGTTGCGATTGGCTCAATTTGCAATTTAATTCAATGAAAGCAAAAACAAAAACAAAAAAAAAGATTGAGAAAATTAAAAGGAAAATATGTGAAAGGGGTGGGAGTAAGAAAAGCGTGAAACAAAAGGCGGCCAATGGCCAATTGGTTGATTTTCATAGTTGAAAGAATTTCACATGTACAATAGGACAGTAGAATCGTTTTAGATACAAGAAATGTCAAAAAGAGTCTGGGAGGAAAGAGATGGAGAGAGAGAATAGAGGACGAAATTGCAGAAGAAAGAAGGAGCACCAAAGCAGGGATTGAAAAGTGGAGAATAGAGAGAGGGTGCGAAACAAGACTTAGAGAGACATCTTTATAGGGTTGGCAAAAAGGGGGGATATCAGTGAGATATCCGGAAAAGAAAGTGAAAGTAGATGGAAATCAAAAGAAGCCGAGTGAAAAATATAAGAAAAAAGACAAGGCAGAACAAGGATAGAAAGGAGAAAGAATTAACAAAATCAAAATTTTTGTGAAGGGAATTAAATTGAAGTAGAATCAATGATCAAGCAATTAGGTTAGCAACAAGATTTTACAGAAACTTCTTAAGACATTCCGATCTTTAGCTCAGTTTGTTGATCAACCAATTAACCTAAACTGATCTAAGAAGATCGTTCTGTTAATGCCTCACTCTGCTCTTCAATAATGCCCATTATTGATTGTTTGCTTGTTAAGTAACTAATCTGCAATGATCTTCAGGTCTATAATGATCTCAGTCAGTCACTTCAGATAATGTAGTAATAACGTATGCGGAATGAAATACGAACAAAATTGAACATGTACTCAAAAAGCTCCCATAATCGACAGCGCAAAACAAAACTCACTATAATTAATGGTACTATTTTAGCATGTATAGCATAAAAAATTAGATTTCCAGATAATGCACAGTCGCGGTAATGTCTCTGAGCACAGCAGATCATCGAAAATTGATTTGCACATTTTGCGCAAATAACCAATCTTAGCCGAAAAATTACATTTTTCAATACTTTTCTGCTATGGGCTTCAAGGAAATCTTTATTTATAAGATAATTTCGAATGTTCAGAATGCAAAAAAAATGGAAAGAGCGCCTGGATCCGAAAAAAATTTCCATTACAGTAGTCTTAAGTTAGAGCCAAATAATAGGCTGAAATTGTGGGTCGCACATATAAATCGAATCGTGCGTTTGCCAAAAAATACAATGTGAGCGACAAAACGGTGAAAAAGTATTTAAAAGACATGGGAGTGATGATAATGTTATAAAAAAAACCGTTCCTAAAGTCACAGAAGTACAGAGAGAGACAATTAAACTTCGGCTACGTGCGCTTTCTAGAAATTTGTTTTCTGCGAGCTGTTTAAAGATTTGCATAATGGATAATCAGACGTTTTTCACAGTGGAGGGTCATGAGTGGACTCCGAATTATTACTTTAGGCTTCCTAATATTTAAACACTTGAGAATGTAACTCAAATAACATAAACAAAGGTTTTATTGTGGCTGGCTATAAGCGAGCGTGGAAACAGCGATCCTGTCTTTTTTAAGGCAGGATTGGCTTTGAATTCGCAAAATTACAAGGACAATTGTCTTCCGGCGCTTAAAAAATTTATTGATAAGTATTATGAGAATGATAATACGGTGTTTTTCCCGACTTAGCGTCTGCTCAATATGCCAGAACAACTCTGAAGGCTCTTGACCACTTGACCACTGAGTTCCTGCCTAAGCTGCTAAACCCTTAAAATGTGCCTCAGTTAAAGCCCATGAAAAAGTTTTGGTCAAATATGAAAAGAAATGTTTAGAGTAAGGAATATAAGCCAAAAAACATCGAGTGTTTGGCATTAAAAATCAAAAGAGAGCTTGTTAAAATGGGTGCAAAGGGAATTTAGGAGGCTATGCGCAAGGTACCCGAAAATATAAGGAAGGCTGATCGCTATGAGTATGAATATTTTTTGTAAAAATAGCTTATATTCTAATTAAAAACATATCAAAAATTGAAGTTGGTCGGACTTGAAATACATTTTTTATTTGTATTACAACAGTTGTTCGTATTTCATTCCGCATACGTTAGTAAACTGATCTCTGTTCGACAAAATATGTTGACTAATTTGCAATGATCATAAAAGTCAAACTATGTTCTCAGTAAATGAATTTACCAAGATCATATTCGATTAAGCTACGATCAAATAAGCACGATCAATGACTAGATCTAAGAAAACAAACCTGCTAAAGATCATTAGCACCTTCGGTCGTTAATTACGACTGATCCATTAAAATTTCAACAGAAAGCTCGATTCGTACCTAAAGACTGATCTACAGTTCAGTTTTATAAGGTCCAAAATGTTGCTAATTTTTGTTATTTAATGTTATTTTCTTTGAGGGAGAAATGTCACGAGATTGATATGAGAATACGTAAGATCAGATTTGAGATCGTTTTGTGTTTACTTTATCTGTGGCAATCTCAAGTGATCGTGGCACAGTTTTTGCTATTAAAACTGACCTGCCTGAATTGTACACACCCACACACACACACAGACACTTATAGATATGTCCATATATGTATATAAAGGTATATACATATGTATGTGTACTCTGATCGCACCATGGGAAGCTCTACACAGCAGCCCAAGAGTGAACTGTGCCAAGAGCCATTGAACCGAACCTGTTGCCATTGTTGTTGTTGCTGCTGTTGATAAGCTGCTAAAGCAAAGAGAGCACAAAAATTCTCTCTCGTTTGCTTGATCTCTCACACTTTGTCTTAAGAGCAATCACCTTGCACTTAGCAGCAGCAACAGTTTTGTCTGAAATACAAGAACTTGAATAGCTAATTTTAACAATAAGAAACAAAAAATACCATGATGGTAGAAATAGCTTTTAAAAATATCAAAACCGCTTAAAATCGTATATTTATAATAAAAAAAAGGTTGTGTTTTATTCTATTCTATGCTAGCAATATTTTCGATATTTCGCCGATATCTACTTTGAGCTGAAACCATTATTTTAGGCTTCTTGACAATTATATAATTATTATAATTCTGAGTCAATTATATTCTGAATACGTAGATTATAAAAAATACAATCTGTAATCGGAATATCAACCATGCATTCAAGAATGATTAATATTTTGTGCAACTTATGCAATTGCAAAATAGCCAAGTCTAGCTATAAATTAGCTAATATGGCAACGGCAGTCGCTAGATATCATAGCAAGGAGCTTTTGCACACGACGCACAGTGGGGCCATTGCTCATTTTACTTTGCAAAAATCATAACTTTTATACCAAATGAGATAATTAAAAAATTTTAACGGCATATGTTAGAAAACTCTTCAACCTATGAAATAAGCGTTTAAACCAAGTGCCACGCCCCCTAGATACTTACTCAGGGGCTATCAAAGTTGAAATTTGTGAAATTTGTGAAATTTGTGAACAAAATAAATTTTATGCCACCTTAAAAATAAATATTTTTTAAAATTTCTGATTTGTTTTGTTTTATTTTTAAGGTTTTTATATTTAAAAATTACTTTCAAAAAGTTAAAAAAAAAAACTTTTTTTTAAAATTTTGTTGAAAAAATTATTTTGTATTTTTCGGTGTCAATTATCAGAATTGCATATATCGACCTTATTCCTATTGCATCTATATGATATACTAGTCCGATTTGAACCAAACTGACATATTATGAATCTGGGGTAGTCTTATACATCCAGACCAAATTTGGTTCACATCGGACGACTATATCATATAGCTGCAATAGGAACATTCGGACGAACTATGCAATTAAGCCGCGTGCTTTTTGGAGAGGTTGCCTTGGTTTTTTTAATTTTACTTAAATAGTTGGAACTGGACATTAAAAAAATCATATATATTTATTTAGACAAATAAATATTGAAGCGTTTTTAAGTTAGTAGACCTCGGGACATTTCTGCACAAGAGAGTTATCGGGTACCAAAATTAAAACAATAATCGAAAGAATGTTAGTGTATTTCAGGGCTGCAGGCTGAAAAACGTGACAAAAATCATTTTTTTGGATAAGCGTTCGAAAAAGTAATATAGGTATTCGATAGAGAATTCTTTAAGGATTAAAAATCCAAAAGGATTTGTAGATAAACAAAAAATTGTGGGTAGTACAACTTTTTAAGGTTGACCCATTTAAATTAAAAAAAAATAGACTTGGAATATTTTTGAGCTTTGGTACCCGATAACTCTCTTGTGCAGAAATGTCCCGAGGTCTACTAACTTAAAAACGCTTTAATATTTATTTGTCTAAATAAATATATATGGTTTTTTCATGTCCAGTTCCAACTATTTAAGTAAAATTAAAAAAACTAAGGCAACCTCTCCAAAAAGCACGCGGCTTAATTGCATAGTTCGTCCGAATGTTCCTATTGCAGCTATATGATATAGTCGTCCGATGTGAACCAAATTTGGTCTGGATGTATAAGACTACCCCAGATTCATAATATGTCAGTTTGGTTCAAATCGGACTAGTTATATCATATAGATGCAATAGGAATAAGGTCGATATATGCAATTCTGATAATTTACACCGAAAAATACAAAATAATTTTTTCAACAAAATTTAAAAAAAAAGTTTTTTTTTTTAACTTTTTGAAAGTAATTTTTAAATATAAAACCTTAAAAATAAAACAAAACAAATCAGAAATTTTAAAAAATATTTATTTTTAGGTGGCATAAAATTTATTTTGTTCACAAATTTCACAAATTTCAACTTTGATATCCCCTGAGTAAGTATCTAGGGGGCGTGGCACTTGGTTTAAACGCTTATTTCATAGGTTGAAGAGTTTTCTATCATATGCCGTTAAAATTGTTTAATTATCTCATTTGGTATAAAAGCTATGATTATTGCAAAGTAAAATGAGCAATGGCCCCACTGTGCGACGCGGCGTCACAAGCGCCGCCATTTATTGCACTTCCGCCGAGCCCCGTTAACTTTGCTGTAGCGTCCATACACTGACAAAAAAGGAGCGGTTTCTAAAATCAAGATTTTAACTGAATTTTAAAGAGCTTCCAATTATATTTAGAAAGCAACAACTTTGACAGAAAAATAAAAATAAAAAAAATAGTGGTCCTAAAAATCTTAAATGTTGTCATTTTTTTACCAGTGTACCATTTCGCAAACGACAATCAGCTAATAACAAGCTGTGCAAAACGGAGATTGAGTAAGTGACAGAAAGGGAGGAGAAGGGTAAAAGGCGAGAGGCAGACAGACTTTCAATTGATCGTCCATTGTTGAGCTGCTTATCAATAACAACAACAACAGCCACAGTTGCCTTATAACGCTGAAGCGGCACAAAATCTTTAAAAAGGCAGCAAAGTGCAAAAAAAAGAAAGAGAGAGGGAGAGAGAGAGGGGGCAAAGAAATGATTAAGGGAGAAAGAGATTAGCTTCTTGTTTGGTCAACATTTCTTTCAACACTCGCTAATCAATTTCGTCAATAATTTGCCACAAAATTTTCCAGCATGTGATTCATGTTGCGACTTTTTTCAAATTGCTGTGCAGCTCACGGTGATTTAAACAGCCCCTCCCCCTAATCTCCCTTCCCATTCACCAGCCATCCATAGTATTGATTGAACGAAAGCGCGCGACTTTTCTACCTGTCCCCTTCCCACCCCCTGAATTCCTCACCCGACGTCTTGTGGAATATTTTGGAAGAATGCCATTCAATGACAGAGACAGCTGATGAGTTGTTGATACACCTCGTGTGGATGCCTCCTCCTCGTCGTCATTGACACTGACGCAAATCACCCAAATGCTAGCGCAATCTAACGGTGGGCATTTCTGGGCAGGGCTGTGCCAAGAGGGTGTGTGTTTTCTTGTATGTGCGTCACGTGTTTACATGAAAATCCACTTCAAAACAAAGAACAACAAATTATCAAATACGCTTTTATGAATTAGAAGTTCGCGTATAACAGACCGATTTTGAACCAAGTCAATGTAAATATATTGGTGTTAGATTTACTAAATGATATACCATGTCTGTTTTATAAGAAAAAAATTGTATCTAGAAAAATTATTTAACTAATGTTATATTAAGCTAATTCCTTAAATTGTAAATTTAGGAAATTAAAGACGAGATGCCACAAAAATAAAAAATTGTAAAAACATATTTTTTATCAAGTGGTTTACTTAAAAATCAGAGCATGACTCTTTTGATTGCATAATTCATTAAAATTCAAAAATACAAAATATACTAAATTACATATTTTTTTTTTATAATAAGAAATTGAAAATTGAAAATAATTTTTATGCAATAATCAGCTCTTGATACAAATATATGTATGTTTTTATTTTTAAGCTTATTTTATATAATAAAAATGAAATATCTTAAGTGATCTTATTCCGATTTAAATGTTATCGATAAACCGAATACAAATCAATCTAATCCATACCCCTATTAATGCCCAATCAATTTCTGTGTGAAATATTACATTTTCTCTTGACTGTTACAAATTTCATAAGGAAACCAATATACCCACAGTGTAGGGTATTCGCTCGATTGTCCTACGCAACTGACAAAATTTGTCTCACGCGGCACGTCCGCATTTGTGGTAAATTCATCAATGGGGAATTGAAATTTTTGCAGAGCCCGACTTGATCTCATCCACGTATGCCAAATGGATGATCGTCCAAAAAGAAATGACGATGAATAACCCAAAAACGAAATGGAAAACAAACCAGACCAAACTGACTTATAGAAATTTCTTCACCATGAAGTAGATGAGGGAATGAAATCAAGAGATCAAGTTAAAGTGGATGAGGAAATCAAATTGTGAAAGATTTGAAATTTGATTAATTTATTAACTAGAAAAATTAAATGTCGATTCTCAATTTTTGATTTAACAATGTTTGGCAAATCGCTTAAAAATATCGCAATCGCATGCTTATAATGGAAATTATTATTGATGTTGATACTACAATAGAATTAGTATTATTTCGGTAAGACATTGATATCGATAAGTAGAAATGATTAGAAATTACGTACAAAGTGTGAATGGCTCAAAGATCCCCTAAACTCTGAGTCATTGACAGTCTGCCACATAATCGCAAAAGGATTTAGACATTGAACGCGATAACTATAAATAAAGTGTGGACCTTACCATTTATGGACATTGAAATCTGATGAAAAATTGGATTCAAATTGCTAGATCAATATCATGTTATTAGCATTTATTGATCGATAAGCCTCAATATCAATTTTAAAATCGATTTGTTATTTTGAAGTGGATCATTAAATAAATGATCGTCAACTGAGTTATTCAAAGATCATAAGGGAAAATATCATAAGATACAGATGAAGAAAAAAATATTACATTTAAAATTATTTAGATATTTTAAAATATAAAAGAAAGCTGAAATCTAGGGCTTTAAATTAAAATAAGATCAGAAGACGATTATTTGAGCAAATATAATTAAAAATATACTCAGATAAATATGTTTAAAGTTCGATATGATTTACTACAGATTTTCAGCTACTTTGATCTTCTCTATTAACATTCTCTATGATATCATTTTGTCATTTTATTGTCCATTATTTCTTGTATTAAAACGGAACTCAAATATGGTCTTGAAACGAGCATAACTAACGAATTATTTCTTTTATTTTACATACGTGCAATTCGGCACTCGTCCATCGCGAATTATAACTGATATTTCCTTGACCTTCCCCTCCATATTATTTTTAACAGTCAATTGGCGAGGCAATCATGCGAAATGAAAGAGAGAGAGTGGGACGAAGGGAGATCGCGAAAAAACAAACTGATTAGTTGATTAAAGGTCAGTCCATGGTATGGTAAAGCATTTCACAAACGTTTGATTCAATTTAATAATCGTGAGCAATTGGCGATTGTTGTCGCTGATTCAGGTGGCTCAGCAGCGAATTACGTATTCCTCCTTAAAGGGGATTGCACCTCTAGAAAAGTTTCCAAAGTTTTGTACCCTTAAAAAAAAAAAAACAAACCTATACAGAAAACTCCCGTCGCACGATGACAAACAGAAAATTTCAAGCGAAATTATTGAAATGCAAAAGGAGAATCGCAAAATAGAAAAAAGAAATACCGAATCCCCCAAAAATGTGCAAGAATCGACAAATATATATAGATATAGACGAATAGATATAGATATAGGTTTGGATAGATAGATAGAATCCCAAAACAGTGCGCTAATGACGCGTTTGTATGCAATGTGACACCTCAGACTGGGGCTATAAATTCGCTGCTGACGTTGTACAAGTCCAACTCGATAATGTTGTTGTTTTTGTTGTTCGCGATCGATCGATCGATGGATCGTTGGATCGGTTAATCGATTTGACAGATCGGCTACACAACGTCCGGCAAGTCTCATGGTTTTTTTCATTTTTTCATTTTTGAACGGAACTTGCCACAATTAGATAATGAGCACTTTGCAAAACTGACCAAGTCATTCCGATCGTGGTCTATCTCCATCTCCACTGTCTCTTTCTTTCATCTCCTCTTCCATCTCGCTCACAATCCTTAACCAAATGCGGCTATCGACCGCACCAACAAGATGCGCAAAAATCTGATAGAATTATTGGTTGTTGTTGTTGTTGTCGTGTCTATAGAAAGCGCTTCATGCTCATAAATATTTACTTATATTGTACCCTTGGCATGTGGAGCACGTTCCCAGTTATAATCGCTAGATCACATGGTTGCCGTGTGCCAATCAACAAAAATAACAATAAAATATAATACAACAACAATGTTTGAAAAATAATGAATGAAAGGGGTCGAGTCTAGAGAATCCGTTCAAAATCTTATAAGCGTAGTTTTTTCGGAATTAGTTCACAATCAGTGCTCAGTGATTGGTGATCGTGTCTTGGTTTTGCTTTTAAATCGATTGGCAGTGTTTTTGAGTTCAGTTGTCACAGAAAAATAAAATATTAAATATAAGTTATCGATTATTAGCACAGCGATCAGTTGTTAGCATTACAATAAGAAGTTATCGATCACTTAGCAACGCGATCAGTTGTTAATATCACGATTACAAATCGATAAATTTATCAGTTATCGGTACGCCAATACTGCAAACGATCGGTATTTGTTAACTTTGGGAACAGTTATCGATCTGTCGACATAAACATTACTTATACAACTTTTACTATTGATCAGTTATCGATAATTTAACTTTTTAAGTTTATTTTTACTAAAGATCACTTAAGTAATATTGCACCAACGGGTAGTTATCGATCTTTTAACTTTTACACAATCTGCTATCGTACAGCTATATTAATTACTCAGTTACTACTTAGTTAACTTTAGCCAAATAATCACTTGAAGAATATATAGTATATATTAAAATGCCATCAAATAGACAAACACTTATTATATAGACACTCCCCATAATCGCTTAGCGAACTTGAGGATCGTTCAGTTCACTTAAACAAATGATCATTTTGCAAATGATCATCAAGCAATCATCTAATCTGTCTATTAATATGTAATTTAACAGCTGTTAAAAATAGATCGCAGTACATTTAATCACAGTCGAAGTTCATTATGATCAGCTGAAAGTGATCGTAATTTGAATGCATTTCCCATGCTTTTACTTTTGTAGTTGAGAATATACGGGTGATAAACCTGAGATATATTTCTATATAATCAAAGGTTTATTTCTTAAATTTTTTTGAGCTTTGTCCGAAAAGATCACTTACTCATCAGCATGATCAAAACTTGTTTATCGAGAGTCCGGTGACTTCCAAATTCCGCAATCCAAGCCGCAACATCAAATGACGTCAAAGGAATACCGTCACATCAAATTTGGTTCTTTTTATTTTTCCATCGCTGTCGCCGTTTGTCTTTCTTCTTATCGCCTTTGACAGTTGGCAACAGTGTAAGCAACAGTTTATACGACACTTTTCCATTGTAAATTGTGTAAGGTCTTCCCCCCTCCGCCTTCTTTATCAGCTCCTCCACCTGCTCCCAAAACTTGCACATGTGTCGGACATTAGCAATAGCAAAATACGTCGAGTACGGTCTACCGTCTTCTATGGGCAGAAGAGTCGATGGCACGTCCGCATCCCCGCAACCTGCCCCTTCGTCTCCTACCAAAACGGAGAATGCGATGCCAGGCTCAGGGCCGGTTGAGCCATAAAGCACACCTAACGATAATAGCGTGACAAGGAGCTACATATTAATTACTTGCTCTTCGTCTACCATTTAAGAGATTAAGAGATGCAGCAACTTCGCTCTTTAACTTAAGCACACACACCTCCTTTCTCGCTTCCTCACACACAAACACACACATCCGTTTCTCACTCTCTCTCTCTCTCTCTCTCTCTCTGTTTCGATCTGTATATCCGCCTCTTGATGCTAACAACTAATCGAGTTTAAGTACAAAATATATTTTTTACATCACGGGCTGGCACGATTAACAGCTGTCTACCGCTGGCCACACCCCTCTCGCCCAAAGCTTGTAACAGCAATGTGGATCAAGTGCACGATGCGTGGGAGCGTCAATTTGAGTCGCTTCGTCCCGAGGCTCGTCACTGCCGACGCTTCGGCCGAGCAGCCGAAGAGAGCGCGCGCGCGTCGCTCGCGGCGAAGTCCAAGAACTCGAGACTCACACACACATGCGCAGTCGCTATATAAAAGCTTACGCCGTCGCTGACTGTCCATTCAATCGCACACATTAACTCGTCGCGTACACTTCGCAGCCGCAGCAGCAAACAGCAGCAGCCGCAGCTAACAGCACTAGCCCCCCGCCCAACAGAACACCCTTTTCCCGACCATTGCAAAACCGCGCGCGCACTTAAAATCAAATATAATTATTTTTTTTTATTTTTAATGCAAAATACGGAATTCGGTTTAAAAAAAATCTACTAATGAACTAACCCATCAACAACAACGAAAAAAAACAAATAAATAGCTAAGAAGGAATTCGCAGATAAAAATTGTAATTATTTTTTTTCTGTGTGCAAAAACTCAAAAAAAAAACGAGCAAGAAGAGACAGTGCAAAAAGCAAAGTGCAAAGAAGAACCGTTCAACTCTGTAACCACACAAATACAAATGCAAAAATGTGCCATAATTCGGGCATCGAAAGTGACCAGATCGAACGGTACATGGCCTTCGGTCTGCCCCAAAAAGCCGTCAGAAGCGTAAAATACACAATGCGCAAGCGTGAGCAGCAGCAGCGCAAGGAACAGCAGCGTAAGGAGCAGCAGGAGCAACAGCAAACACAAGATGTCGACAGCAGCAGCAGCAACGACAATAGCAGCAGCAGCAGCGACAGCGACAGCGGCACTGATTTCGACATGAAGCCAATTCGCTCAATGCAGGAACAGGAGCAGCAGCTGACAACAGAGACAGAAGTCGAAACAGCAGCGACAGTAACAGTAACAGAGCATGTAACAGCAGTCGAAGCTACTGTCATGGCAACAACAGAGGCAAAAGCTTTAACAGCACCCACCAACAATAATAGCAACAGCAACAATAATAATAACAGCAGCAGCAAAAGCATTTTACAAATTCCCAAATTCTGTGGACGTTTTCGTAAAATGCAGCAGCAGCAACAACAAGAGCAAGAGACAGCAAATGCTGAGCACATGACAACAGCGACAGCAACAGCAGCAACAGCAACAACATCAGCTGCATTAACAGAAGAACAACAACAGCAACAGCAACGCAAAATGAGCTCAATGGAGCCATCGATGGACG
Organism: Drosophila recens; assembly: GCA_037043495.1. Lineage (NCBI taxonomy): Eukaryota > Metazoa > Arthropoda > Insecta > Diptera > Drosophilidae > Drosophila > Drosophila recens. Next base: position 113,512 of record JBAMBJ010001405.1, on the reverse strand, counting down.
ATGCTCTCGCAATTGGCACACAAATGACGCGTAAATTCGCGGAGCGTTGCCATTGCCTGATCGACAAACTGCAGAACAGTCGCCTCTATATGTAAGTAATTTCTCATTTCATCATGTGATTATATACACATATATTATTATTTTGTGCCAAAACAAATGGGCATTCTCTTATCAATGGAAATAATCACGGCGCTCCATCATGTCAATCACGCGAAAGCCGATTAGACGCATTCGATTATTATACCTAGACACACACACACATGCATATGCACATGCATTCTTCACATACACGCCTCTTTTTTTTTTTTTTTAGCTTGCACTTTGAATTTATTGTCTGTGTAATTCTGTGCAAATATTTTCGTTTTCATTTTGCGTTCATTATACGCTACCTGCCATTGTACCGTTATGCAAACAGCTGCTGTCAGAGTCGCTCTCTCTCACTCTCCCGCTCGTGAGTGTGGGAGTAAGAAGAGTTGCGTAGGGCATGTAAACGATCCTAGAACTTTTGTCAAAAAGCTCGCACACAAAGCACAAAGAACCAATAGGGAAAGCTCAGTGTGGTGAAGATGTGTAAAGAAGGGGAGAGGGCGGGGGAGGGAGTTGGCTACTTGAAATCAAATCGTATTAATATTTCTGATGAAATCATTATCACATTGAATGAAACCCGCCTTAAAGCGACGGCAACTGATAAGCCGCAGTTTCGTTAGCTTAAAGTTGGTGAAATGATTCACGCCCTCGTCCCAAAATTAGTGCCAACATTTTTATATTTTTATCACATGTGTGTATTAATTTTAATTTATAAATAACTTTTGTGTAGTAAGGCCGTTGGCCGTTGGTCGGCTGCCTTGACCGCAACTCTGACTCAACGATAAGTTAAAAGCTGACCCACTGATATGGGAACTTCCATACAACGCTTATCACACACACACACAAACACACATAAGCACACACACCAACACAGCAGACAAACAACAAACAGACAGTGTGAAAGCGAAAGCTTACACTCCCCCAAAAAAAAATAAAACAAAAAATTATCGACAAGTTTATTACGCCTATCTTTCGCATATCTATACAATCTCATGTTTCTATGCCCCCTCCCTCCCTTCCGCCCACGCTTTTGACGAGAGTGCAAAGTGCGAGGCGATGTCGACGTCACAGTTTTTATGAACTTCGACGGCGAAATCGAAGCGAAGCGTCGCTGTTAATGCTCTGAGCGTTGAGTCAGCTTTCTGTATTGTTGTGATGGAGCACTTAACGTCGGCGTCGGCGTCGGCGTCGACGTCGATTTGGACGATGATGTGACATCGCATTGTCAGTTTGGGGAGCAGCTGTTTAATTGAACAGCTGATTTTGGAATTCCCTTTCGCACTTTGCTTCAACTTGTGCGATAACTGCAATAACAACAATGACAACGATAGCGACAGCAACAAGTGTTAAAATTATCTAAATTTGCAAATTTGTTGTACTTTCATTTAGTGGCCATTGCCGATCCAATTATTTTACCGTATAGTTGTGCAAATGGCAAAAAACAAAAAAAAAAAATAGAAGTACATACCTACATATATAATATATACATATGTATATGTACAATATTTGGTTGCATGCTTTTTTGCACGTACGCCACTTTGCTACGTCTACGATTCGCCGCAGTGTCTAGCAAGCGACAAAAGCAACACCAATACATATGCAAATACACACACACACTTGTATGATCTATGCGAATATGCAAAAACAAAAAGCATACGCAACAAAAAGTCGAGACAGCAGATGCGTAAAGGCAACAACGACAACGACAGCAACAACAACAAAAAAAGAGAGACGCAAAGTCCGAAGCGCGCGACAGTGCAAACTACTTGATGTTAGATAAGCGCTCGCTGTCGTCGTCGTTGTCGTCGTCGTAGCTGTTGTCGTCGACGTTGCTGTTGCTGTTGCCGACGCGTCGTCGTTCCTCTCATCACCGCGTGCCATTTTTATTGGCGAGTGCAAAAGTTCGAAGCGTATCTAATCACGGGCACAAAGAGGCACGTGCTCGCGTAATATGCATTTTAGCACATGAAATTCAAATATAGCAAACAAAAATTGCATTTCACATAACAGTGACATTAACAGCTTATCATATTCATATGTGAAATTAAAAAAAAAAATATATAAAAAGCATTTAACAGCGTTTCTAATTCATTTTCTCCTTCTGTTATTTTACAGTATTCTGACGCGCACCACGCAGCCGGCGCATTTGATCGCCATTTGCATATTGTCCTTTGTCTTATTGACCGTTGGACCCGATCTCACAACAACAACGACAACAACAACAACATCGACGACAACACACAGCAGCCAACCAACAGCAACAACATCGGCGACGCAGGCGCGCAGCAACGTTGACGCAGGCGCTGCCGTCGTAAGCAGCAGCACGCTGCCAACGCTGGCGTATCTGGGCGCATTCGCCACACATTTTGGTTCACAAATCTGGATGACCTTTGTATCGGGTAAGTTATCGATAAACAAACGAAAGCTCTTGCTGCATCCGCTGCTGCTTCTGCTGCTGCTACTGCGCTGCAACATCGCTGCTACTGCAAACAAGGCTGCAACAACTTTGTGATCATCAATTATCACCATGCCAATGTGTCAATGTCAATATCAGAATCATACAAATCGTAGGCATTATCATTAATATATATCACGCTTAACCCACTGTCAACTCTTTACTAATTGTTTTCCCTTCTCCTTGCTCTCTCTCTCTCTCTCTCTTCAGGTCTCTCGCTGTATTTCTCGCTGCCGCGTCACACGTTCGGTCAATGCCAGCAGATTTTGTTCCCCAAGTATTTTGCATTGAATGCAATGTTAAGCATCGCAATGTTAATCATCTATGTTAAATACTTTCTGAGCGGTTGGACAACAGCGGCTGGCGTACAGCTGGGCACATTAACGGTAACGGCTGCCATTGAGGTTGTGGTGCGTTTATATTTGGCCCCGCCCATGCTACGACTGATGCACGAGAAGTACAGGATCGAGGGTGCTATCGGCAGCGGACAGGAGGTTGGCAGTCTTGTTCAGGGTGATCTGGTCGAGTGTCCACATTATCAGCGGATTCATAAAGCATTCCGTCGCATTCATATGACAATTGCTATTGGCAATATGATTGTCCTTTTGGCCACATGTCTGCAATTGTATTTTCTGGCATTGAAAATACGTATTAGCTAAGACACGAACCAGCAAACAAACACCAACCAATCCACAAACAAACAACAGCAACAGTAAGAGCAGCTTAACAGCGGCTTAACATTATTGGGCAGCGCCTGAAAGGCTGCAATGGTTTCTTTTTGTTTCTCCCAATTAATGCAAAAGAATTTATAAATTTTAAACTGTAGTTCAATTAAGTCTCACCCCCTCAACAAACTTCACCACAAAAAAAACAAGCACATCACGCACACACACATACATACTATATACAAAACTTATATTTATAATATATATGAAAATTGATAATGTATTCTACTGTCAATTAATTTGTCTCAAATTAAATTATTAATTATATCGCGTAATTTATTAGACAATCTATTTATAATAACCGCATCTATCACAACAACAACAGCAACAACCATAATCACAGCATTTACCGCAACAAAACAGTTAAACATCGGCTCAGTTTCAATTCAAATATCGTTTTTGAAAACCTGTGATAAACTCACCCTCCCCCCACTCAAAGGCTATTAACCCTGCCCCTGCCCCAATGTACCTATCTCTCTCTCTCTCTCTCTCTATAGCTATTTTTTTCTCAATCACACACGCGCACATACACACATCTTAGTTTAGCTGCGTAGCAAATAATTTACACACATTTGTTAATTAATGAAATAGCATTTAATAATTGAATTAATCATTTTTTTTGTCTCAACCCAAATTTTTTTTCTGCTTATTATAAACTATCGAAATTATTTATTTGTAAACTTTTGCAAGAACAACAAAAACAAAGAGAAAAAAAATATAAAAATCAAAGATGAAAAAAAAAATAAACAAAAATAAATACAAGAAAATTGTAATTGAAAATAAATATATACTTTTTATTTCAATGGAAGGAAATGACTAAAGACCAAGGGGTGTTCCAAACTCCATAACTATTCGCCAAACATTTCAAAGTATGCTATAGATTTGTGGACGAAATTGGAACTGACAACAACGAAAAATGGGGATGAAATTTTGTCATTATTTAAAATTTTAAAGCGCCAAAGCTGTAATACCCTGTTACTTTTCAGCCTTAAAAATGTTAGCACACAATCAGATTTGGAATCAGATTTGTGTTAATTAAATTTTAGGCGATTTTGATATTATCTAAAGACAGTTATCGATAAGTAATTGGCATATAATCGCTGCAAAAAATTGATAATCTATTGCAATATAGTCGTAGTTAATATCAATGGAGTATAATTGATTGAAAGCGTATCAATACCACCGATAAGTTTTATCGACAGCTTCGATACATCTTATTGATAGCGTCGATATTTTTGGTTTGCTATCAATTAAGTTTAAACGACTGAAAACGCATCCGTAAAAACGTATCTTTAACATATAATTGTACCATATATCGATGATACCGATCATTTTCGATAGCTATCGATAAATCAGAAGTATCACTTACCGCTTCAATTTCCTGATCGAAACGCACAGGCCGCAGTCGACACAGCACCACAATGAGATAGACAAAGTTGATGCCGATGCCGAGTCCCGACCAAAAGACCACATCCAAAGTGCACTCGATGAGATAGCCGTACATGCCCATCATGATGCAGCCAATGAGCATTGTGGCCCGCATCCACAGCGACCCAAAGGGGCCGTGTGGGGCGAGGAAGGCCAAGAAGAGAAAGGCCCAGCCGAGCTGAAAGTAGAGATGATGCGGCTGCTGCCAGATGAGGCATTGCTCTATGGACCAATCCCCCGGATTGATGGAGCGCAGTGTGCCGTTGTTGTCCCAGGTGATGGTGCCACTGGCGGCACTCGTGCCCGCCGTGCTCTGGGCAATCAGTGTGCCCGCCGATGCCGCTGCCACAGCGCTGCTGCTGCCGGCAGCAGCTGCTCCGCCAGCGCCAGCAGCGCCGCCAACGCTGCCGCCGCCAACGCCGATGCCCATGCTGGCGCTGCTGCCGGCGCTGTTGATCAGCGCTCCAACGCCGACGCCGGCTGCGCTGCCTGCCGTGCTGGGCATGGCGCTCTCAAATGCACTTTACTCTCTTCCTCGTCCCGTCTTTTGCTCTCGCTCTGCTTTAGCCTGTTCCTTTTTGTACCTGGCTCTTCTGATACTCGTTGATCCTTTTCTTCTTCTCGTTGCTTCTGTCTCTGCTTTCACTCGTTGTTCTTTCAGCTAGCAGACCTCGACTTACTCGTTGTCTTTCCTACTCGCACTCGTTACTTTCTTGGCTAGCACTCGCTGTTTTACTTGTTTTCTCAGCTTGTTGAGTCCTTTGTTTTGTGCTCGGTCTCGTTACTTTTCCGTGTTGAACTTCTACTCAATTTGTGCCCACACTCTGTACTTTCCAAAACATTACATTCCTGCACGTTGTCGATTTTCTCTTGTTCACTTACTCGTTCTTATTTTGCTTGTGCTTCTTTCTGTACTCGCACAAGTTCTGTTTCTTGAGCTTGCACTACTTCTTTTTGTACTTGCACTCGTTCTTCTAATTTCTCACACTCTATAATTTCTTTTACTCGTTCCTTTTCTGCTCGTTCTTCTTCCGTCTCGTACTCGTTGAATTTGTACTTCCACTTCTCGCTCCGGTTTCGCCTACTCGTTGCTCAGTCTGCTCGCTCTCAGCGTCAATTTGTTTGTATTCTGTTCTTCGGCAATTTCTACAATTGTTTGTTGTCTCCGCTAATTAAAATTCGGTGCGTTCGTTGTCTCGCCGCATTTGATGTTGCTGTCACTTTGTTGTTGCTGCTTCGGGTCACATTGCTGCATAGAAATTCACTCAAGGCACTTCAGCTGCAATTAAATGAACACAAACAGTCCGTCATTAAAAATCGATTGAAAATAATTGGGCTCGTTAAACGATAATCTCAAGCGCCTGGGAAGAAGTTCAGCTGAAATTCGATTGCAATTTCTATTTACAATTTATAGTGTAATATACTCGAAAACGTATTCATTTATCTAGTATACCAATATCCATATTATATTATTTGCTTGATACAAGGCCAACTGTGAGTTCCTTGACTTTCAAATTGTGGAAATCGGCTTGAATATTTAACATTCCACAAGTTACCGCTAAGGGAAGCAAGTAAAATCGTTTACATCTAAGGAAAATGTTTGCAAAACAATTTACTTAAAATTGTAAAAACAAAAATTTTTAGTTGACACTTTTAAAGCTCTCCTGATTTTTCAGAAACCTTAGCATATTTTCCTGTATTCTACCGGATTTTATAAAAATGTGTAAATATTCAGAGTTTCAATAAAATATCCTATACATATTCTTAGCGAATTTTATGATCCTGCTCCTTCAGCCAAAAAAAAAAATGTTAATACAAAATCAAATTAAAAACCATTTCTTTATCGAATCTTTTAAATTCAGTTGATAAATCAATTAATTGTTTGCGATGAATATCAGTCCAACATTCAGAAAAATCAAAGTGAAATTGATCAATCAATGACTTGCACATAAAATTCAATTGTCATTTGCATAATATTTTTTATGCCCAGCCCCAAAGTAAAAGCTATTAATAATTAATAGCTGAGACTAACTTCAAACGACAAAAAGCAACTTTCTTCAATGCTTTGACTTTCTCTTGAATGTGTGCGAAATTGTATAAATTATGTTAGAAGTCATGCATGCCCGAAAACACTTTAATTTCCTGCAATTAACTATCGGATACCTTACCATATCATGAATGTCAATTCGCCTTTTGTTTTAGTGTACTGTTCTATTATAGCAACAACATTTATTCACCTCACTTTGCTTGCTTTCAATTGATTCGTTCCTGCAATTCTCAAATTAACACCAATTTTTATAGTGTTTTTGTACCCTGTAAATACTGAGTGAGCTATAAAGGGTGTATTCAACAACAATATTATATATGCAAATTAGAAATTTAGCTTCAGCTACAGAAAAACTAAGATCTGCAACTATCTGTATTAATAGTAAAGTGTAGCGCTTATAGGGTATCTGCTAGTCGTCCAGTGCGCAACTGTTTTACAAATTGTGGAGTGTACCTTGAACCATTCTAATAAAGGTAACCATTAATAAATCTTACAGGGTATATGCTTGTCGAGCATCTTCTTGTTGATAGACTTTGCAAGCTAAATATAATATGTGATTGACCTTAAGAAAAAATTAACAATGGTAATATTCTGCAGAATATGTTAATCCCATTTATAAAGTATCTGCCATTCGATCAGTCAAATTTTTTAAAGATGAAACTTATCTACAGATTAGTTAAGCACAGTATATTTATATCAACATCATATATCTTGAACGATTTGAATTATAGGGTATTTACGAGCAGTCCAACTTGTTGAGTAAAAATCTCTTTGTTTTCTACAGCTAACTTCGTATTTCAAAATTATCATAGAATCAGTTGTTATTTTGATAAAGGTAATATAGGGTATCTGCTCGTCGATCTGTACTTTGTTTTAGTAACTTTTAAATTTAGGTAGATTCAACTTTGTGTTCTAATAATGTCAATAGGATGATCACGTATCATTACTTTATAGGGTATCTGTTAGTGGTGCACTCTTACCTAATAAAAAAATTATATTATTTTCGGTCAGATTTAACTAAATACTTTTCCGACATCATCAAGTGTAAGGTATCTGTTAGTCTATAATTTTGACCTTTTTCTCTTTTATGTCAAGATCTTGTCAGTCATAAATGATTGATGATCTTTAATGCGTCAATTCTCTTGTTTCGCTTTTGATAGAATGACGTCACTCCGTTAAATAAAACTGGTTTTTAAACACTTTAAAGGTCCGTTGCGACAGGAAGACTGAAGAAACGGGAGTGCTTTGGAGAAAGGAGGGGGAAGAGTATCATCGACTCGTATTTGGGACAATTGAACGTGATCGGAAATTGAGTTAAGGCAAATTACGACAATTATTCCATGTTGTCTGTCTGTCTCTCTAACTGCTCGATTATAAATTTATTCAAATCATAATAATTATAGAGTTCGCGATTTGAAAACTTCTTGGAAGCTATTAAAGGTAACGCCCACCACGCCCCCTTTCAAATGGGGGCGCAGACAAGTTGAGACCAAAAACAAACAAACTGTGCGTGTTTTGACCCATAAAAAAAGAGCGTTAATACTGGACAGCAGGAAGAGAGAGGGAGAGCGAGAGAAAGAATGAGAAAGAGAATTGAAATTGAAACCGAAACCGAAACTTGGCCAAGAGTTGAGAGTTGGCCAAATAAGCGCATAAACATTTCCGGCATTAACATGTCCCAAATGGCCCAAAATGAAAGGGGGCAGATGAGCAGAGAGACATAGAAAGAGAGAGAGAGAGAGTGATAAAAAGAGACAGCTGCAGCAATAATCAATTTATGACAAAAGTTCTTGGCCATATTCTCGTTCCTGGCTCAGACTAAAAACGATAACAACAACAACATGAAACACAATTGACTTGTTTGTCGATTACTCAACACTTTTGGCCTATGGTTGTTGTTGTTGTTGTAGTTGTAGTTGTTGTTGCTGTTGTTGTTGGTTGATTGAACCCAGCGCCAAACAAGTGACAAACATGACACAAAAGCAACGCCAACGCCAAAACAAAAAAAAAATAAAAAAAACCAATTGCCAATGCTGCCTCCTCTGCATGGGGGTGTGCAATATACACACACACACACAGACACACGCACACACACTAAAATAGAGAGTATCTCTGTGTGTGCGTGTTTTTGAGTTGGAAACAAGAAAATGGTCAAAGCAGATGAAGTCATCGCAATTTTGTTGCCTTGAAAAAGCCAACAGCAACCGACGATGATGGCTCAGATCCAAACCAACAGCTGTGTGTGTGTGAATGTGTTTGCCACAACACACACTCTTGCCGTTTAAACGGCTGCCAACAATGAGTCTGAATTAAATTCATACATTCTAAAATGTGCTCACATTAAATGTTAACATTCCCATATAAAAGAGACAACTCATCATCTAACATCAATTCTCTTTCGATTTCTATTGATCAATTCTCAATCGATTCTCATTCCAGTTCTTGTTACATCACTATCCAATATCGACTAACAACGACTCCCGTCGAGTTCTCTAAGAATTCTATCAATTTAAACTGAGTTTCAATAAACTCCATTGAGATACATCGCCTCCCAACGAGTTCCATCAATTCCAATCAATTCCCATCGAAATCCATTAAGTTTCAACGACTATCTGAAATGTACATTGACTTTCCTTTGAATTTCAATAAATTCCATTGAACTTCATCGCGTTTTATAAACTCTAACAGACTTGGTCGGTTATAATCCCAAATATTTACAAAAATAATTTCTAAAAGCATGCCAAAGCATTGAAAGAATACAAAATCAACTGTTGCGGAAGAAAGATATGAAAACAGTTGAAGAACTGTATGTAATTCAAGAAATGTAAACAATACGCTCGAATTGTGTTTTCCAAATTCCTCAACTATGAATAATTCACATAAAATGTTCATTTCATTTTTATCCACATATATATTTACAGACTAAGAATTTCAAGGTAAGCCTTGAATCAAATTTAGCTTAAACTTAACTATAGCTTAACTATTTTTTTGATTTTAACCAATCAAATAACATAAACTATAACTTCAAAGCCTTATTTAGAATAATAGAAAGTCAAATTTGTTTCACTTGTCATCTAAAAAATTAAGTACTTCTATTTAATAGTAAGTATTTGAATTTTGGATACTTCAAAATTGGCTTTAGATAATATTTCAAATTGGCATTAATTAGTATTTTGGTTTAAAACGTATTATGAGCCAAATCGCTTCAAATTGTCTAATTAGAAATTTTGCTGTTGTCTTTATTAATGATGGATGAAGCCAACAATGATGAAAATGACGGCAATCAAACCAAATGGAGACGCGACCGCTTTAACCAAAGAAGCAAAAGAAGACGACAAGGAGTATTGGCTTAAATTATAATCATGACTATTTAATACACTTTCTATATGGTTAATCGATAATATAATATATATTTTCTATATAAGACAAAATAAGATTTTGATCTATTTACAATTAGATAATAAAACATAAAACTGAGAAAATTATATTGACAAGTCATTTTGTTACAGCTTGGGTAATAAAATTGCAATACCCTGTAATAGAGTAGTAGAAACTTTCAGACAATGGCAACAACTGACGCCGCGCACCATAAACGTTTAATTATATGAGTTTTTAAAGCAGTTGCCAACATTTTTGATGGCTTTTCATGTGTTGTTGGCATTATTATTATTATTGTTAACAGCATTGGACAAAGTGTTGTGTTGACATGGAGCCGAAGAGAAGATTTCGATGCCTTTCAGTTTGTCGGGCAGCAAAACAGAAAGTGAAACGGCGCGTTTTTACAATTTCCGTTTCCCACGAGTAAACAAAAGAGACAACAACATTAATAATTATTATATTAACAATAATAGCAAAGAAACAGACAACAACAACATTGTAGTTGTTTTTTTATGGCTACAAAGAGAGCAAATGCCATAAAAAAAATGCTCAAATACTTCATCAAAGAGACACGATAGATCAAAGAGAATTCTAATTGCTCACAACTCTGATCAAAGCGATTAATTTATGAATTACATTTGCAAATAACAGTATTTCTAGGGACTGTTAAAGTGACAATGTTATGGTTAACAATACAAGAAGTGTAAAGTACTCTGATCAAAAAAATACATTCAAGTTAAAGTGAACTATCTTAGAATATTGTTTGAATATGTAAGCAGCTATTTTCAACAGTTTTTTGAATAATTTCAGTCGACTTTTATGAAATGTTATCATTTAAAGATAAACAAAAGACGTAGATATGCTAATTTTATCTTATCTAAAGAAATTTTCCAAAAAAAATATACAGGAAATATACTATAAACTGTGACACAAAATATTACTTAAATTCTTTTAAATATGCTTTAAATAAGAACAATACGAGTTTATCAACCTATATTGATAATGGATAATTTACAAATATTTTTACATTTTACCTTAACATATTGAATTTAAAAACAATTTTAATTTCAACAGTTTTAATTTTAAATATATTTTGAAATCAATAATAGTCAATAATTGATTATAATTAAAAGCTAAAAATATTACTTACAGTTTATAGATGCAATTAGCCGATAATTAATTGTAATCATAGTTATGCAAAATCGAATTCATTTCAAAGCCGTTACATACAACTGATAAAATTTGCTCTTTACGGATATGTTCAAAAAACACGCCTCACAATCAAACTTGTTGTCTGTGTAAATCGAGTGCAGTTCAGATAGAAAATCTTGCTTAATATTCCATGCAAATACGAGCATATATCTCCAATCAGTGAACTACACTACATACCTATGTATGTATGTATGTAAATGCATAGTATGTCTGTATGTACGAATCGAACAAAGCCGGTCTTTGGTTTTGTAGATTGTTGCCTAGGTAAGATATTACACGCACACACACACACATATATTTGTTTACATTGATACTGGGCATATGCCAGCATGCAAATATGTACGTACATATGTATGTTTGTATGTACATATGTAGGTGCATACTATGCAAATGCAAAACACCTACACACAGTAGCTCTCTTTATGCTCGAGGGCTGCACTCCAGTTCATTTATGAGCTCAATTCATTCTTGACTTTCATTTATGTAAAGATAATTTCCTGGCAGCTCCTTTATCGTTATCCTTTTGATAAACGATAAGAATTATTTGTCTATGAATTTTCGCTTTCTTAAGTTCGCTTGCAGCCCTGGTTTATTACTACGCGCGCACACACACACACAGACAAAAGAAGCAGAAGCAAAAGAAGAACAACAACAGCGTCACATCAATTGCCTGCCCAACAAATGCAATTGGCTCGCGTGGGGCACAGGCTGAAGTGCGGAGAGAATGGGGAGTGGTGAGTGGTGAGTGGGGTGGGAGTATGGGGAGTGTGGGGAGTATAAGGAACGGCGACGAGCTAGCTGTGAATTTGTTGCTGCTTCTTCTATTATAGCACATATTATAGCACATTTTTATCGTATACCCTGCAGTCATAAAAATAGCTAATTAAGAGTATGATAGGCTGCTGCATTTTAAAGCGACAATCCGGAGGTTAGGTTAACTTAAGCCATAACAAGGTGAATTTTAACAATAAGATGACTATTTAATTGCCCCCACTAAAGAGGAATAGATAAGGATATATAGAAAATTTATTGTCTATTGCTAAACAAAATACAGTCGAACTTCCCTAACTCGAAACACCTTTATCAAAAAAAAAAGTTCAAATTATAGAGACTTTGACTTAAGGAGCTATTCGGACAACATTTAAAGTTAAATCTGCTCATAATTTAAACATACTTCATGAACATTTTGGCATTAATGGAAAGGTCATTTAAATTCCGTTTGAATGATACAAAACTTTCCTTAACCCATTAAGTATCCATTGAAAATTTCGCATTTTTGTAAAGGTCAACTTTTGAAACTTTTTTCCTCGGGCTTAAACGGGACGCAAAAAAATCTGAAAACAATTCTAATAATGACTGCAAACATTTTTTTCAAAAATCTCTTCGCTATTATTTTTTATGATTTTTTGAAAATAGCTAAAAAGCTACTTTTTGTTTGCAATTTTTTTTCCTTGCTAACATATTTGAAACGAGTATTTTTATAAGCTGAAGTATTTCGTTTTAGTGAGTTACACAAATAAATTCAGTCTACCTCCGTCTACTATAAACTCACTTCTCTAAGTGACAGAAAATACAAGATCACATTGCTTCAAATTTGTTGTTCTCCAAATTTTAATAGCATTTAAAAAAAAAAACTTTAGGATGCTGTTGTTGCACAAGAATTCTGAATTTTGTCAAAAATAAAACTCGTCACATTGCAACACTTGCATTTTAGTAAATCCACTCAGATGTAGAGTAGTCAAGATTGAATTACAGGGCAACTACTAGTCGAGCCTCGCTGGCAGCTGCATTGTTTTCTATTTTCGTGTGCGTGTGCATGCAACTGCCACCATCAGCAGCAGCAGCAGCAGCAGCAGCAGCAGCAGCAGCAGCAGCAGCAGCAGCAGCAGCAGCAGCAGCAGCAGCAGCAGCAGCAGCAGCAGCAGCAGCGGCAGCGGCAGCAGCGGCAGCGGCAGCAGCGTCGCCACCGTCACCGCCACCCGCTTCGCCATGCGTTGATGTTCGATTTTTCACCATTCTTGAAAATTGTATGAACTTCATTGCATCTACATACATATGATTGTGTGTGTGTGTGTAATCGTACATGTATTGTTCATATACCGTAATGTATATCGTAATCAATTTGATTTTGGGCATGAACTGCATTAAGTATTTCCCTCTTTTACCGAACAACCCCCATTCCACTCAAACCTTTCGTACCCCTTTTTTTCGGCTACTTACCACATTGAGTCCCGTTGCTGCACTTCTTGTTGTTGTTATTGTTGTTGTTGTTGCTCCTCTCCTGCTCTCTGCTGTTGTTGTTGTTGCTGTTGTTATTGTTGCTGTTACAACTTCAATTGTAGGCGGTGTCCCTGCGCTGCATAACGGTTGATATACATATACATAAATTCATACATTTATTGCAGCCGCATTAAATAATTTTGATTTATACATAATTTATCTTTGAAGCGCGGCATAAGCTTCCAACACACACACACACAAACACACTCAATATGCACGCACATACACACTCGCTTATGTGCGTGAAAAACAATAAAAACAACAATAACAAAACAAAAAAAAGTTATACATATCACAAGAACAACAATTCTGCTGCAGCGGCGGCGGCGTCGGCGGTGACTGCCCTTCGCTTAGGTTATGTACTCACACACACAGTTTGACATTTTAACTAGTTTGCGTATGTATGTGTGTGTGCGCGTGAATTTTCTAGTTAGTATGTAAGTTGGGCCAATTGTAAAAACCAATTTGAGTTGTTTATCGTACACAACACATACACATACATACACATGCACATGCACACGAGCGCAGCACATACAGACACACGTGAGCGCACTTTGTTATTTATATTTGTAAATAATTAACTAATTTTTACCAGCAGGCGGCGCAAATGCGTGTCTTGAGATGCCAAATAAAAATAAAAAAAAGCACTAGCACTTTAAAGTAAAAACAATAACAATAAGTCGGCAGAGCAGCGACGACGACGTCCGCGCGAGAGCAACGACAGCGACGACCAGACGACAACGATTTAATGAATAGCAAGCATGCAGTGCGCAAGTCTCTTAGTCGGCAAGGTATATTTACTATAAGGTAACGTTGTCACCACAGCTGCTCTCTTTCGAGGTTACAAACATTTGACAGCATGCCTGCAAACGTTGTCGAAAGATGTTGTGTATCGCATGCATGAAAAAATGTTTGTAACCTCGCCGCATCGGACGACGTCACCTTAATAGTAAATCCACCTTGTTAGTCGGCATTCAAGGGAGAGCGAGAGCGAGCGAAACCGGAAAAATGTGACGTCACAGTTTCAAAACTTCGCATGGCAATAACGAACATAAATTGATGTGAATTAATCTTAATGGTGAACATGCATATCTGATTAGAATATATATGACAATTCGATTTATTAACACGAAAATTTGTGTAAAAAAAATGATTTTTATTATTAATACCAATTCTTGCATTGTAAATAAATAATATTTAATTAAATATATATATCAGATAACGATCATTTATGTACAGGTCAAAATGTAGTGACGACATCCGCAACGAAGAAAAGAGAGAGCGAAAAAGAGCATCATTGGTAAGCGACATCTGTGCGAAATATAGTTATCGCGGCGCCAAAATGTTATCGGAGTTGTTGCAGAGAAAACCTAAAAACAGCTGGCACCCTGTTTGCAATGCAGCTAAAACTGTTATCATAAGACATTACTAAGCACCGCGCATTTTGAAATGTCGGCACGACACGAAATGAAGTACAAGCTGGTTTGTGGTCCAGCTGTTATAGGAGCAATGACTCCTGCATGAATCATCAATGAGCTGCATTTACATACATAGAATGGTTCGCGATGCTGACAGAGCGATAATGATATTACAAGACCGACAAGCATGAACAAAGAGCGTTACAATCAATGCATTCACATACCATATGTACATATGTAACTGACTCATTCTGAGCTGTTATATATTATGTAAATGTGAATTGAGGCCAGAGGGAGATAATGTATCCTAAATACACGATCAAAATTTCACAAAATATTATAATAATACTTGATAAATTACAATACATAAAATTTACCCACTTTATTTATTATAATATATTATTATTTATATAAATATTTATTTTTATTTTATTATCACTTTCTTTTCACATTCAACAAACCGTTGTGCGCGATCTATATGTCAAATACGGTCACTCTACCCTTTTAAATAAATTGTCGATTCTTGTACAATTCGAGAATTCAAATTACGTGCCAGCAACACTCAACGATTCATCGATAGCCGGAGCTATCGATAACATCCGCATAGTTCGGGCGTCTAGCGAATTTTCTGTTGGCTGCCACGAAGCTGCGCCGCATTTTAATTTCGTACATTTCGTTTGTTTTTAAACTCGTTAAGCGCTCAGAAAACAGAGCGCAGGTAATGTGCAGAATTGATGTGTGTTTAACGTGCAAAGCTGTGTGTGGAATTGCGTATAGTTTTGCCTAGGGAACCCAATAAGCAACGTCCATCAAAAGCCGCACCGGCATTTCTTGCCCACTGCGGTGAGAGAGAGAAAGAGCCAATACCAATACCAAACCAATACACCGGCCATGACTGTCGATATTAGCAACGCAAGCGGCGGAGTTGCGACAAAGGCAAAAGGTCTCCTAACATGGGAAAAGCAAGAGCATCTTGTTAAATTGGCAATACTTATTCTGGCCGCCGTTTTGTGTGAGTATTTTGCACGGCAACATAGCCCAATATATATTTAATTCATATAGTGGGGGCGGGGACGCCACTGTATGCATGTGTGAGTAGGATGTGTCCGTGTATATGTGGGCGTGAATTTAACTGGACACAAACAAATTCAGTATCGATAGTTTCGCAAAGAAACAAAACTCGTTCACTGCTCTAGTGCTAATGATATATATAAAACTAAAAACAAGTTAGTAAGATTTTTAAAATACACCATTTATAAAATATCACATAGTAATATTGATATTGTTATCAGAAAAACCTATCGCAAAATATATCTATCGACATATCGCTTTTCTCTGAGCAACCCTAGTATTACCGATAAGTCTCGAGTGCTACCAACTTAACTCGATCATTTTATTGCCGCTTGCAGCATTCGCCACACGTTTATTTTCTGTGCTGCGCTTCGAAAGCGTCATCCATGAGTTTGATCCGTATTTCAACTACCGCACCACGCGGTTCCTTGCCGAGCAAGGCTTCTACAAGTTCCACAACTGGTTCGATGATCGCGCCTGGTATCCGCTGGGACGCATCATTGGCGGCACCATTTACCCCGGCCTGATGGTCACCTCGGCGGCCCTCTACAGGCTCATGTGGATGCTGAACATCACCATCGATATCAGAAATGTGTGCGTGTTTCTTGCGCCGTTCTTTTCATCGCTCACCACGCTGGTCACTTATGCCCTGACCAAGGAAATACACGTGAGTATATTGAGGTTAAACACGAACACGATCGAGCACATGTTTCAACTGTAAATAACTGTATTTTTAGAGCACTGGTGCTGGCTTGGTTGCTGCCGCATTAATCTCGATTGTGCCCGGCTATATATCGCGCTCGGTGGCCGGTTCCTATGATAACGAAGGCATTGCCATTTTCTGCATGCTCTTCACGTATTATTTGTGGATCAAGGCCGTTAAGACGGGCACCATATTCTGGTCGGCAATGTCGGCGCTTGCTTACTTCTATATGGTATCATCGTGGGGCGGCTATGTGTTCCTTATCAATCTGATACCGTTGCACGTGCTCGCACTGATGATAACCGGACGCTTCTCGCATCGCATCTATATCGCCTATAGCACGCTCTATTGCGTCGGCACAATACTCTCCATGCAGATATCGTTTGTGGGCTTCCAGCCCATTCAAAGTTCCGAGCACATGCTGGTAAGTTCTCTATAAAACACACTGTAATTCAGCGGTGGGCACGCAGTGGCTCTGGGAGCAGCGGCTGCTCCCGAATGCAGATTTCGTGCATAATGATGATTACTTTTGTAATTCTTGATAGGAAGAGTATGAAACATAATGAGTACTATAAAACCTAACTGATAAATGCATCTCAAAATGCTTGACATGCTAAATTTGCAGATATTTCAACTATCAACTCATCTATATTCTCTTTTATCTGCTTTACAGGCCCTCGGTGTATTTGGTCTGTGTCAGATTCATGGATTTGTGGACTATCTACGCTCTCGCATGCCCAAGGAGCACTTTGATCTGCTCTTCAAGACGCTCGTCTCCAGTGTGATCAGTGTGGTGGTTATTGTGGGCACATTGCTGACACTAACTGGCAAGGTGTCGCCTTGGACGGGTCGCTTCTATTCGCTGTTGGATCCGTCGTATGCCAAAAATCACATTCCAATCATTGCCTCCGTTTCGGAGCATCAGCCGACTTCGTGGTCATCATTCTACTTTGATCTGCAGGTAAATTCTAGAGAGCAAGATAACTGCAACATTTGTCCACTTGGATAATGATGATGTCCAAAAAACGATGTGAATGAGTTGCGCCTTAATGCACCCATTGATTACATGCACTTTGATCGCTGAAACAACTTGACTTGCAACCGATTTATTGCTAGAATTCTCTATTAATTAATCTCCTCCCTTGCAGATTCTTGTATTCCTCTTTCCGGCCGGACTTTACTTTTGCTTTTCACGCTTAACCGATTCGAACATCTTTATCATCTTGTATGGCGTGACAAGCATTTATTTTGCTGGCGTTATGGTTCGCCTGATGCTTGTGCTGGCGCCTGTGATGTGCGTGCTCTCTGGCATTGCCATATCGCATCTGTTGGCCAAATATATCAAGAGCGTCGACACGGGCAGCTCCAAGCCGGCAACGGAAAGCAAACGGCAACACAAGAAACTCGAACAACAGAGTGGCGGTGTTAAGAGCGAGGTGGCCATTGGATTTGTAGCGATTATCACACTTATGCTTATCGTTTACACACTACACTGTACCTGGGTCACCTCCGAGGCGTATTCCTCGCCCAGCATTGTGCTTAGCGCACGTTCCCACGACGGCGGTCGCATCATTTTCGATGATTTTCGTGAGGCCTACTATTGGCTGCAGATGAACACGCCCGAGGTGAGTTCTGGA
Source organism: Drosophila recens (assembly GCA_037043495.1). NCBI lineage: Eukaryota > Metazoa > Arthropoda > Insecta > Diptera > Drosophilidae > Drosophila > Drosophila recens. The sequence continues at coordinate 95,071 of JBAMBJ010001405.1, read as the reverse complement.
CAGGATTAGTATTAAGGGAACTCTCCCAATCTATTGGCACTTGATGATGAATGCAATTTGTAAATTCTTGATAGGAAGAGTATGAAACATAATGAGTACTAACAAAATATTGCTGATTGTGCCACAACAACAACTTTGAATCAATCTTTAATTAAACTTATTTTAATAGAGTTTGAACTTTGCTCTTTTTTAGAATGCCCGCATAATGTCCTGGTGGGATTATGGCTATCAGATAACGGCCATGGCAAATCGAACGATACTCGTGGACAACAACACCTGGAACAATACGCACATCTCGCGTGTCGGTCAGGCCATGGCCTCCTCCGAGGAGAAGGCCTACGAGATAATGCGCGAACTGGATGTGGATTATGTCCTGGTCATATTTGGCGGCCTCACCGGCTATTCATCCGATGACATTAACAAGTTCCTTTGGATGGTGCGCATTGGCGGCAGCACCGATCGTGGTGCCCATATCAAGGAGAAGGATTACTATGCGGCCAATGGCGAGTTCCGTGTGGACAAGGAGGGCTCACCCACATTGCTCAATTGTCTCATGTACAAGATGTGCTATTATCGCTTCGGCCAAATGTACACGGAGGGCGGCAAGGCGCAGGGTTATGATCGTGTTCGAGCCGCTGAGATTGGCAACAAGGACTTTGAGCTGGATGTCCTCGAGGAGGCATATACCACAGAGCATTGGCTGGTGCGCATTTACAAGGTCAAGGATTTGCCAAATCGAGGCGTCTAAGCATTGCCGTCTCGCTCACACTCTCACTCACTCTGTCAGCTATCTCGCTCGCTCTGTCTCTCGATAACATTCGCATGCATGGAAAATGAAACCAACTGTAATTTGTACATTCATCAAGCGTAGCTCTAATTTTAGAATTTTTTTTTTTTATTAATTTTATGTTTTTAACTAAGAAATCTCACACTTGAGTATTATTGTTGCTCTCTCACTCTATCTCTCTGTCTCTCTCTGCATCTCTGTCTAATTTGAGAGACATTAAAATTGTACTTTAATCAGTTGCGTCTGAAATGAAATCGAATTGCGAGGCAACAAACGCATAATCCTAAACTGTAAGCGAAAACAAAAGAAGGAACAATATATATATATATACAATATAAATATGTAAAAACAACTCACAAAAATTGTTAAACAATTGCATTTTTTATTAATTCGACTTTTTGTATGAAGTTTATTTCTCTTGGTCTTTAACATGTTAAATTTCAATCGAGATTTGAAGATATTTAGCAGAAATTTCATGAACATTTGTATGCAGCTTTTATTTGAAATTCGCAAAATCAAAAATGTTATGTTTATTTAAATATTTCTCTTGAATTGCAACGAAAGTGAAATGTAAAACATTCTTTATTAGAGACTTTAAAGGTACTTTAATCATTGTGATTGACATCTTCTTGTTCCGGGTCCAAGTGTGAGCCCAAGAGCGCATCTTCATCCAGTTCGTTGTTTTGCTCTTGAATTGACTCCAGATTGGCGATGAACTCATCCAATCCCTCGAGCGATTCATAAACATCCGCTGGCAGCTCCTCGTTGAGATCTGTGGATGACGTGTGCTCATCGGAGTTGCAGCGTAAATCCGATTCGGGATCAGTTGGTGAATCATGGCGATTGGAATTGTAGAGTTCACGGAACGTGCGTCGTGTCAGATTCAATTCCCTGACGCCGAATCCTAGGCGTTGGTTGGCATCCTCGGAGGCATGTCGTCGGGCTGCCTTGCGTTCAGCGTGGGCTACCTGCTCGGCCGAGGTGCGCTCCACGGCGGAATTGGCACGGGATGAGAATGTGCTGGATGCACTTTTCCGTGACCTGTTGATGATCTGGCGACACTTGTTCGTAATGCCGCCAACGATCTCCGACAGCAATGCCACGGCGCCCATAAAGTACCCGATGCCCATCAGCAGGAACATGCCCTCCGTGTCCGCCGTGGTTAGCTGTCGCTCCTCCTGGATAATCTCGCGCAAGGACGAGCTGGCACTCGCCTGGAGCAGGCGACCCGTCGACGAGCGCTGCATCGCCCAGCTGACCTCGTGTCCCAGCTTGATCATCAGCCCGCTCTCCTGGGCAATCATGATCATCGCGTCGATCTTCCGCTTAAAGACCGAATCGCGGGGCAGGAGAAATCCAATCTGGAAGAGCGCAAAGCATTCCTCGCTCAGATGCAGCGCCGAGCGGCGTGACAGATTCCTACAGAAACGCAGAAATTCATTTAACATTGGGATTACTTTCTCACTCACATGTTAACAGATTTCCAACAGCAAGTTGGCGGCCCTATAAATAAGATTGTTTGCTGGTTAATCCCTAGAGAGGAAACCTCATGCGAATTCCGAAACTTTTTTAAGGAATCTTAAAAAACCAAGAATAACATTTAAGGAATTTAAAATTGGGAAGAAAAAATTAGGAATCATAAATTAAAAATTTCAACTAAGAAAAATATTAAAAAAAAATTGGGAAAAGTATCTTTTGTTTTCCTGTCATTGGAGATAGGCCCAAAAAAAAAACAATCAAAATATGAAAGGGTAGTCAATAAACCGTCTTAAATCGCTACTCAATACATACGACCAACACAAAGATGAAAAAATTATTGATTTTTGATATAAGGTGGCACGCAATATAAACATGTAGATTTTAAAATAAATAGTTTGAATAAATATCGTAATTTTGCATTCCTAATTATTCGATTCCTAATTTTGGAATCCTAATTAGACCCCGTACTTTAAAAAAGTAAAGGGGTCTTTTAACTTTGTCACAAAAAAAATGTGCGTAACAGGCAGAAGGAGGCGTGGCAGACCCCATAAAGTATATATATTCTTGATCAGCATCAACAGCCGAGTCGATATAGCCATGTCCGTCTGTCCGTCCGTCCGTCCGTCTGTCCGTCCGTCCGTCCGTCCGTCTGTAAGAGCGCCTAGATCTCAGAGACTATAAGAGCTAGAGACTCCAAACTTGGTATGTAGGCTCGTCTATATTAAGAGCAGATCGAGTTTGTTTTAGATTTTGGATCGGACCACTATATCATATAGCTCCCATAGGAACAATCAGTCGAAAATCAAGTCTTAGTATGGAAAACTTTTTTGTGTTTGAGATATTTCAACCAAACTGACAGAATATGCATAAAAGATGGTCCCATACATTCTGACCAAATTTAATTGAAATCGGATTACTATATCATATAGCTCCCATAGGAACAATCAGTTGAAAATCAAGTCTTAGTATGGAAAACTTTTTTGCTGTTTGAGATATTTCAACCAAACTGACAGAATATGCATAAAAGATGGTCCCATACATTCTGACCAAATTTAATTGAAATCGGATTACTATATCATATAGCTGCCATAGGAACGATCAGTCGAAAATCAAGTCTTAGTTTGAAAATCTTTTTTGTTGTTTGAGATAACTGAATTAAACTGACAGAATATGCACATGGGATGGTCCCATACATACTGACCAAATTTGCTTGGAATCGAACTACTATATCATATAGCTCCCATAGGAACAATCAGTTGAAAATCAAGTCTAAGTATGGAAAACTTTTTTGCTGTTTGAGATATTTCGACCAAACTGACAGAATATGCATAAAAGATGGTCCCAAACATACTGATCAAATTTTGTTGAAATCGGATTACTATATCATATAGCTCCCATAGGAACAATCAGTTGAAAATCAAGTCTTAGTATGGAAAACTTTTTGTTGTTTGAGATATCTTTATAACAAGTACGGGGTCTCCGACAGTCGAGTACCGCTCGACTGTAGCACCGCCGACTAGTTTTTTTTTCCGAATTTTCGTATTCTGAGTAATATTTTCCGACATTCGTATATAGAATCCCTAGAGAGAGAATGAGAAATCCATTTAAACATTAGGATAATTTGTCATATGCTTTCTCAACCGTATGTTAACAAATTTCCAATTCAGAAAAGTTGCAATTTTTTGTAAAACTATCACATCCAGTTTATGTGACAGTTAATGGTTAACTTTGTCAAATACTTAGTTATTAATTTTTGATAATAAGTTAAATTTACACTATCATTTAATTAACTTTAACAACTCTAGTTGTTAAACTATGAAAATTACAATTTAAAGTGACAGTTTTTCATCTAGTTGTTGAATGTTCACAATTTAAGTTTTCGTTGAAGTGCTGCCAACTTGCTGCCACGATGCTGCCCACTTAATGCTCAAATTTAACATGAAAAGGATAGAGAATCTTTCTTACTCAGTGGAATAATTGGACTGCACTAGGTATTCCAGACGAGCCTTGGAGCCAAGAAATGCATAGTTCCAAAAGAAACTTTGGGTCACATTGCCGATGCCCTCCTCGAGGGAACCGACAAACTCCATCTTCTTGTAGAGCTTCGAGGTGGCCTCATGCGTGGAACTCTGGAACCAAGACTCCCAGCCGCCATTATCTGGGAAGGAAAGGAGCGAAGGATGAGAAACTATGAAAGAACAGACTTGGAGGATTCTCTTAAGAGATAGCATTTAGAAAAGAAACAAAATTTTGAAAATATAGGTTTAAGGGATCTTTATAAAGATCGATTTTAGATAATAACATGAACTATGAAAGAAGGGAATTGAGAGATCCCTTATAGAGATAGATAAAATAAGAAATTATATGGATTCCTTATAGAGATAGATTAAAGATAGGAACATGAAATATAAAGGAAAACACTCAAAAGATTCCATATAAAGATTGATTCTTGAGAGATTCTTCGTATAGATATTTTTGATAAGAAGATCAATTATGAAAGAAGAGATTAAAAGATTCTTTATAAAGAAATTTTATAGATAGGAAGTTGAATTATCAAAGAAAAGACTCGAGAGATTCCTTATCAAGATAGATTTAAGATAAAAAGAGGATGAATTATGAAAGAAGAAACTTGAAAGTTTCCCTATTGAGATAGATATACATATGTACATTCCTTGACTTACCCAACGTGCAGACGCGAAAGAAGAGACCAAGGAGATCCAGAACAGAATCAACGGTATCCGGGAAAGCGGGCAGCGTAACAAAGGCAATGATGGAGCCCGTGTAACACGACGTTATGATGATGGTGAACAGCCAATAGGAGCCGATCAAGAGGCGAGTCGAGGTCTTTTGGGTATTGCTCCATGAATACTTGCCCGTGAATGTGAATGCATTCGTGAACATGCCAAAGACGTACCAAAACATGTTCTCAATCTCACCCCAATTGCCCATAAGATGGCTGAGAGTCAAGCGATCCGTGAAGACAATGGGAAAAACTCCGCCCAGATAGACACAGATCAAGGCGACCCAGACGGGCCACTGAAAGGGACCCATGATCGCCCGATATTTGGGCAGAGCTTTTGAGGCGAGCGTTATGAATGCGGCACAGTCCCGGGAGTGTCCCACCGACATGTCCGTGGTCTTCAAACGCTCCTCCGTCATATAAATACCCGACATACCAATGTCAACGCCGCCCAATCCGATCTGAAACTGTATGTTGTCCACAGCACTTTTCATCGTCGGCATCATGGGCGTCTCCGTAATATCCACACTGAAATTCAAACGTTTCGCGATCATATCCAGTAGTCGCATCTCGATCCCATCCCATCGCAACTGTCCCATTCCGGAGGCGTCCAGTGTCTTGATGCGGAATATAAAGGGCGGTTGATCCGCTGCCGATACCTGCAATTTTTCGATGTTAATCCAAATTAAGAATCGTGTTTTAATTTGATATGTTAAAATCATACCTGGTTAAATATCGATTAGAATTACTAATCATTAAATTATTTTCGGAAATAATCATGTTGAATAATTTGTGATTATTTAATGATAACGATTACGAAAAAAAAATCCAACTACTTAAAAAATTTATTTTTAATTATTTCTGATTATTTTTCAATAATTGTAACAATTTTAGATCTTTTCTGACTTTTTGTAATCGTAATCATTAAATAATTGGGCAAAATCGAAAATAATCGCAATTTAATCACTAGTTCGACTTTTAAGCAAAAATAATCTAATTACTAATGACTATGATTAATAATCATTACTTAAAAGGTATGGTTTTAATCGTCAAAACAAAAATCGAATTGTCGAAAGATCCCTAAAATATAATCCAGCTAAATTACTTAAAATCGTTTTCGCGAAAATGAAATGTCAATTTTTCGATGTACTTATTTTTACATCATTACCTGAAATCGATGGCCGGCGAAACCGCTTCTGAATTTTGGCGGAAACAGATTGATGTGGGGACGCGATAAGGCGCCCTTGATCCAGCTGGTCAGGACCAGTCCCGTATTGGAGCCCAATCCATCGGCGTACAGCTTGTGCGTGTACAGCACGTAGGGGCGTTCCTAAAACGGATAAATCCGATTAAGAATGCCAATCTTAAATTAGTTCCAACTCAAATTAATCTATAGTTTAGATAGATTATCATAAATTCTGCTCCAAATATTAGAATCTACATATGTACATATATGGATAATTATAAAAACTTACACGCTGAGGACTTGACATCAAAGATTCGCCGATAACCAATAGATTGACAATATTCGATGAGTATTCTGAACTTAAGAAATCCCTCAGCTTCCATTGCGACGAACTGGAGACGAGAACGACACGACTTTCAGTTTGGGGACCCAAGATTTTGCGTGCCATCAATGGATCGGAGAGAAAGAGAATATAACTTTTGCAGTTGCTGTCAATATGACTGTTGAACTGTCGATTTATAGGCTCGTAATCCTCATTAATATCGCCATGATAAAATGTTATTGGTATAGTCTATATATTTGAAAAGAAAATATATTATCGAATTAAAATTGATTAAATAATTAATTAATATCGGTTTAATTGATAGATTTGTAAATTGGTAATATTTGTAAACTTTTGAAACTTTCTTTATTTTATCTAGCAGTCAAATTGTTTTGAAAAACCAGCTTTTTATATACAGTCGAACTTCCCTAACTCGAACTTCCCTAACTCGAAGTTTCTCTAACTCGAACAAAATCGAGTGGCAATAGCGTTTACTCAGCAAATTTCATACAAATCTGTCTCCCTAACTCGAACTTCCCTAACTCGAATTTCTCCCTAACTCGAACAAAAACATTGGCCCGTACTTCTGTAAGTCGAATTTTTCGGGAAAATTTCCAATAAAGTTTGAATTTTTTTTTCTTTTCTGCTTTATGCTTTTGTTTACGGATCGTTTGAATATGTAATATTGATGTACATTAACATATGGTGATGTAATATGATAAAATATTGCATCAAAAATTGTTTAGGCTTGTGAAATTGCTATAGGAAAGATGTTCAAAATGTACTTCTTTGTCAGCGCACCAGCTCAATAATATTCATCATGACACCAGCACGTGTATTCAAATTTTTATCTCTTTAAGAAATTTTTAAACTTATTTGTTAAGAAATTGAAAAGTGGACCAGTTTAAATTATATTAAAAAATGGAAAATTAATTATGTCATTTGATTCGGGAACGTCTTCTGGATACAGCAAACGAACGATAAAACCTATTTTTGAGAATATCGACAGGTCTTGAACAAACGGAAATTTTTTTTGTTGAAAATAACAAGAACAGTTTGCAATTTGAAATGTATTTATGAATAAATGAAATTGTAGTTTCATTTAAAAAACTAAAATAAAAATATTCCCTAACTCGAAGTCTCCCTAACTCGAACTTTTTTCGTGGATAATGGTGATTCGAGTTAGGGAAGTTCGACTGTATATTTAAATGAAAATTATATATGTAATTTGGAAAATTCATTCTCAACGCTAATTTTTTAAATGTTCATCTCAATAACCTTCTAATCACCATTAATTATTTTAGTTCCTACTTTATTCCTTTTCTAAATCAGTTTTCTGCTTAATTTTCACATGTCTCAATATCTTTCCAATTCTTTAAGTCAATCACCTTCTTTCTAACTTTCTCTAAATCTCTATTTCCATCGCTTTCCCTAGCTCAATTTCCAACACAATCAATTTCTTGTTTCTCATTGTCAATCTTCCATTTAAATCCTATTTTCTCAAGTTTTAGTCTGTGCAACTCACCTTGAAAAGACTCTTCAATAGCTGTTCCTTCGATCTGGCCACAAATCTGTCGTAATAGATAACGGGCGGACATTTGGCCAGATATTCCTTGGCTATTTTATTGACGAGGGCAACCAGTGAATTTGTTTGCTCGAAATTATAGAAATTGAGCATTTTGCTGGCCAAAATTTCGGATCGTGGCTTAGGATTCCCATGGAATGTGGCATCCACGCGACGTTTGTGGCGCCTCCCAGGACAATTACCATACATCTCCGGATTGAGGCGATGTCGCTCAATCAAACGTGGACTCACACATCTGACATCCGATTCCGATTCCGCGTCCGATTCCGATTCAATTTCGAGTCCCTGTCCGAGTTGCAACAGCGGCAACAACAAACAGCAAAAACACGTCCGCCACAGCCACATGCTGCTAGTGAAATTGTGGCTGCCACATGTGGCACGTGGCCTTTATATGTGTGTGGGTGCATTCGATTCCATTCGATTGCCGCACACGCGAGAGGTCGTCACCCAAAACGTATTATTTTATTATATATCCATACATTTCACATTTAATTATTGTTTCGCCCCAAAACAAAATAAAATCATCGAAAATTATCATTATCAGTAGCAATGATGATTAGAGGTTATTCCAATTCTAACACCTGGCTATAGACACAGCTAAAACCTTTACCTGCCCTATACCTGGTCATTATAACCTGGCCAATATAAAATGTAATTGATTAAGCCAACCGATTGCTACTCGAGTCTCGAGAGCGCTTTTCACTCTGACCCACATTTCGGAGTTTCCTGAGCACAGGGGCGTCGCTAGATTCTTTTCACTAGTTGAAAGGGGGCAAAATGTGGCAATTACACAAATACAGGCATTCTATTAAATCTTTATCCTAGAAGTTATCTAAGTAAGAGATTTATTATTCCTCAAGAACATGGGCGTAGTTAAATGCTCTGTTAACTGAGGGGGGGCAGGAAAGTCTGTTGAATAAAAACTAACTTATTTTAGTTAAAAGTTTTTGAATAAATGGAAAATTACAAATAATGTTTGGGGAAATAGACACATAAGACATGAGCGTGGTTTGTTTCTCAACTTGTTAAAGGGGCATTGAAAAAATTACAATAATCGGAGGTGCCACAGAAATTGCTTTCGTTTGATTTTGACTTAAATTTGTATGAAATTTATGTCAAATTCAAGTGAAAGCGATTCCTGTGGCACCCCTAAATATTATCGGGGGTGCCACAGAAATCGCTTTCGCTTTAATTTCACTTAAATTTTTTTTAGAAATCAATCTTAAGAAATCAAGTCACTCCAAAAGATATATCTTATAACATTTTCTGGGTACTTTGATTTTATTACAAAATTATTCATTTTCGGACTCAAATGTAGTATATATATTACTCATGACCACGCCCTTATTCTGCTTCTCTGATATTTGGTTTTAAAGTCCCTGACCTCTTCTAACCAAAATATGTACCATATAAGAATCTTATCTGTGTTGTTTAATGCTTATCAATTTGTTATAGTTTAATAAGTCTGTGTCATATCACGCCCAATGTCCGATAAGATTTATTTTTGTAATAAAAATGAAATTGCAATAAAAAACAGTTAGAGTTTATTTAATAATTTATATGTATGCTTATAATAAAACTTAAAATTTTCAAAGTTGTTACCGAAAATGGAGACTTTATCTTACAGAATACAAATGTAATGCATTCATTGCTAACTAAATATTTAATTCTCAGAATTTGCATCATTATCATTATTTACCGAAGATTAAGCCATCCGTTGTACGAGTCACAAGCGCATTTATTTATGTATCTATAGTACATACATATGTTCATACATATGTATAAGATGATAAGGAAATTCCGACATTCCCCATTCGTTGGGAATTGATGAATCATCCCTATTGACTTGAGCTCAGCTTGTTTGGTCGGTATAGTCCCTATAAGGCTGATAAGCGAAACACAAATTGCTTATTTTATTACTGAAAAAAGGGGTTTTTATGGTGGTTTTGATACAAAGTTTTTCTTTGGAAATAGAAAGGGCAACAATTTGGAATTTTGATAGATATAAAAATAACTAGCTAACCATAAACCTTTTTTTTTTTTTTAAAAAAACTTTATATATAAGCCTTACTTACCAAATTTTACAGTAGCTCATCCCATCAATTCAAAATTCTTCAAATCCATTTGTAGATAGTTTCATAATATATATAATTTTTTATATGATAAGGGAAAGTTTCAGATCACTGAAGTAAATAAAATAAAACTCAAATATTTTTGGATGATCAGACATATTTATTTTACAATAAACAAAAAATAAATCAAGAAACATATGAGAGTCGTACTAAAAGACAGAGTACTTTTTGGAACATGAATATATATAATATATATGTATGTCGGGAATGCGTATAAGCATATAAGAAGAATATTAAATATATACATTAAAGAACGTACATACATATATTAAGACAATTTATAGCATTGAAGATTGAGAATATGGAGCTGGATGATCTGTGGGCAAATCTGGCTTGGGTGGCAGTTGCTGCATCATGGGCATATATTTGGCCAGATATGGGGTGAGTAATTCCATGGGCAGCGGGAAAACAATGGTCGAGTTCTTCTCAGCAGAAATGCTGCTCAAAGTTTGCAAGTAACGCAACTGAGAAAAGATAAGCAACGGTCAATAAATGATATTGAAATTGTATTAAATAACTCACCTGTAGAGCAGATGGACTGGAGGATATGACATCGGAGGCTTCCTTAAGGGCACTGGCCGACTTCTTTTCACCCTCGGCTGCGATTACCTTGGCACGGGCATCACGAGTCGCCTCCGCCTCGGCGGCCATGGCACGTTGCATGGAAACCGGCAGCGAGACATCCTTGCTAACAGGATGAAGAATAAATGAAAAAATTCGATTAATCATAAAGAAAATAGGTAAGAACAATATAGTCGCGTCCCAGCTCTTAAATTACCAAACAAGTTGTGTAAATTGAAAACTTAAAAAAATGTCACCATACAATTGGGCGCGTGCGTTGCTGACAACGTAAAATAGTCATAACTCTAGTTATATTTTTCGTATCTGCTTACAATTAATCAAGATGCTTGTTAATGAGCAAAGAAATGGGTCAGTTTCCAAATGAGCGCGCTAACTCAAAAACTGAGGGTGTTTTAAAGTATTTTGTGGCAAAATTCTACTAAAAAGGCTTAGGATAATGCAAATTTGTACATCGGTTAATAAGTTCTCTAGTTCTTAGAGTAAAGTAAATTTTTCTTACGATATATCGACAATTCGATTTTTGTTTTAACAATTTAAGCCAGCGGTGGGCACGCAGTGGCTCCGGGAGCAGCGACCAACTCCCAACTATTTTTCTGCCTATTCAGCGATGTGAAGTCGCACAAAAGACTCGCTGTTGATATTGTTGTAGTTGTTATTGTTATTGTTATTGTTGTGCTCCCGATTCAGATTTCGTGCCCACCGCTGATTTAACCATTTCGCTTTTAAAACTTGATCCGAGATTCGGTATCACATCTGTAAATTTCTTCCTTTACTTACATTTCAACACGCTCAACCATAACGCCCCAAGGCTCGGTGGCCTCATCCAGGGTGAACTGCATGTTGTGGGCGAGGGTCTCGCGTTCGGTTAGGAGCTCGGTCAGGTTCCTGGTACCGACAATGTTGCGCAATGTGGTCGCTGCCAGCAAACGGGTCGAGTTGCTATAGTTCTCCACACGGACGATCGCATAGAGTGGATCACTGATGCGATAATAGACGACAGCATCCACAGTCACTGTCACCGAATCCTTGGTCAACATCTCCTGTTGCGGCACATTAAAGGTCACCGTACGTAGATCCACTTTCTTGTACTCATCAATGCACGGCAAGATGAAGAACATGCCGGGACCTCGTGCTCCGCCGGATAAACGACCGAGCCGGAAAATAATTGCACGCTCGTATTCCGCGACCACCTTGAAGCAGATGAAGATCGAGATGGGACACGTGATGATGAATATTAGAACCGACAGCGCTGTGACCACCCATTCCATGCAGCCCAATGGTTCATTTTCAGCTAAAAAACAAATCAAAAAATTAAATAATTATAGAATAATTCAATTTTAAGTCGCAATTTACACGATTCACAACCAGTTGTAAATGTCTGGTTGACAATTGTGTAAAGTACTTTAAAGCACGCTATTTTTAGCTTAGAAGTGGAATCATAAAAACAATCACAACTAAAATCGAGGTAGTAAAACCATATTAGTATTTTGCATATAAAAAATGATCAACAAATTTTAAATTATTATAAGATTTATAACATTTAAATTACATTTAAGGTTGATTTTTAACTAATCATTGATCGTGAATATATTTCAAATTTCATTATCAATTTTATCTAACTATTTTATTCACTTTGCTGCCTATTTCAAAAATTAACCTAATCATTAACCTAATCAAAACTTAAATATTTGTATTAGTAAATTGTCTACAAATCTGAAATCGTTATAATATTTGATCCTTTAGATTTCAGATATAATTTCATTCTCAAAGGATTTTTCAACTTTAATCATCATCACACCCCATTATAATATTCACTATATGTAGTTTAAAAAATGGATCAAAAATCCATTTACCTAATCAAAGATTAAATATTTGCGAATTGTGCAATTTTTATTGGATCAAATGCGAACAGTTCCAGGAATAGTATCACAATCTATTGTTATCTACATCAGTCTATATCGCTTGGGACAATCTGAAGAGAGTGAGAGTCCCTAACTCTATACTTATCAAACAATTTACAGCCCCGAAAAAAAACATAGGTATTGGGAATGCGAATCCAATCTAATCATCATTAATTGCACAAATGCTTTGAAAAATACTTGTTTACTGAACGTCTTACATGTCTTGAATGTGGAATATTGTGGTCCGGCTGTGCGAGCTTCGGGTTGATACAATTTCGGTTCAACTTCTTCTTGTTCTTGATTATTATGATTGTGTTGTCGTTGTTGTTGTTGTTGTTGGTCTGGCATAATGGTGATCATTGTGGTATTGGAACTCCCACTCGGCAACTCCGATGCCCGCAAATCCTCGTAATTTGCATACATTGGGGACATGCGTTTCTGATCCATCGCGTCGATGTTAGCTCTACAATAAACCGCTCGCTACTGCCACACTTACTTGCCAGTTGACTGTTGACTGTTGCGCCTCTGCTTTCAGCTTTGTGCAACTATTTATTTTTTTTGTTTTTGAAAAGCCCCCGCTCAAAATTCCGATAAGCGCAGTTCTCCCTTGCCTCAATTGGCTCTCTTTTTTTTATTTATTATTAGACTTATCTCGTGCTCACGCTTGCACTCAGAACCAGTAAGAAGGGCCTCATTCAAAAATGATCGACTAGGGGTTACCCTAGTCACATAACAGAAATATTTGAGTGACTGCAAAGTAAAACTTTCAAAAATCTCTTCGCTAGTATTTTTTATAATTTATTGAAAATTGCTAAAAAAAAGACACTTTTAGTATGAATAGGAGAAAAAAGGGGTTAAAATAGTAATTTTAAGCAATTTTCAAAAAATCATAAAAAATACTAGCGAAGAGATTTTTGAAAATTTTATTTTGCAGTCACTTTAAGAATTGTTTGAAGAATTTTTTTGCATTAAAATATTTTTTTTATATCGAGTATAAAAGTTGAAAAAGTAGACTTTTACAAAAATTCTAATTTTTCAATGGCTAGTTAATGGGTTTGTATCATTCAAACGGAATTTAAGTGAATAGAAGATTAATTAAAGAAATCTGCAACATAACTTTGCTGTTATACAAAATTTTGACAAATTTTGTGGTGCATACAAACTTTATTGAGTGACTGTACAACCAATAAATATAATTTCGAACGACATAATTGGCGAAATGCTTAAAGCTGGCCTCAGACGACCGCTTTATTTGCACCCGTGAACACTCAACACGATGAAAATTTAACACGTCTGCCCTATTAAAGCATCTTTACCATAAAAAAATTTAAGAGTGTAAGGAAATGCTGAGATTCCTTTTTGAAAACCGATGCGAATGATGTAATTGGCAATTTCAAAAACGGTCGTCTGACGCGAGCTTTAAAAATTCTTGTGAAATTCTTACATGTCTTGAATGTTGTATATTGTTGTCTGTTGGGACGAGTTTTGGGTTGAAGGATTTTTGGTTGTTCTAGTTCGAGGTTGCTCTTGATGACAATGACTTTGCTGTTCTTGTTGTTGATGTTGGTCTGGTTAACGGTGATCATTGTGGTGTCGGCAGTTCCACTCGGTAATTCCGATCCATGCAAATTCTCGTAATTTTCGTCCATCGCTGATAGACGTTTTCGATCCATTCCGCTGATGTTAACACCACAATGTACCGTTTGCTATTGACAACATAACTTTGCCATTGCCACTCTGCTCAGCTTAGTGGACCTTTTTTTTGCAAACGCCCCCTCTCGCAATTTTAGATATTTCATTATCAGATTCATCTTTTCAGATTTAACTGGTCAGACCAGTGAAAATGTTCCATCGCCAGTGATCGATAAAAAGTTACCCTAATCGCAACATACATATAAATATTTGGTAAACATTAAAAAAAATGTGCCCATTATTCAATTTTCCAATTTTAAGAAAAGTGACCTAATGTACCCACCAGTAAAGAAGTTCACTGTTTGAACAAATACATATGTATGTATGTTTGTAGGTTTGATACCACAATTATTTAAATGTACCGATTTCGATTAGTTGCATAGAATTTTTTTTTTTTTTTTTTGTAGACTGTACTTGAGAACTTTGTTTGCAATAAAAATGTATAAAATTGGAGATGCATAGGTAAAGGAAATCTTTTTTGTTAAGTTTGTAATATTTGGTACCACATTTTAAAAGGAAGTTACCATTTTTGCTTAGTGTACTATTTAAGCATAGCCTCTACATCGGAAATAGTACCATTAAAAATCAAAATTGTTACATTTTACCAACAAATAAGATATGTACGAGATTGGGAACACAGTTAAAATACTCCCCATTTTATTAATTTTCAATGGGTACAAGAGTAATGTACAGCAATTAAAAAAGTTCTAACGTTTTTAGCATTTAAGCTTTTAACATGTTTTGTACAAGTCTTAGAAATGCAAATCAATTCCAAGTCATCCAATGACTCACAGTTAACGATGCGCTTTGGAAGCAACTGTAAAAGCTACATCCAAACACACACACACATAATACACACATGCGCGTGCAATTGATTTGATCTCTCTCTGATTTCGCTTTCGATAGACAAAAGCTTTCAATAAGCTGTGAACCACTGCATTTGTGTATGAGTGTACACAATATGCTTTCATATATGTATGTATATAAATATGACAGCACGATTGAAAATGAGTGAACTGACATAAAGTAGAAGAAACAAGATTGACAAATTATCTTTGGCACGCCGCGGAATTGATACGCTTTTGTTTAAATTTCTATCGATCATTTTTACGTTAAAAATGGGAAGCTCGATTTTGAATTTAGAACAAATCTTCTTAGAATTCGTCGTAGAGTTCGATTTTGATAACTGCTAAAAATACAGTATAGGCTCTTAATAAAAACACAGCTATTTCGCTTAGTCAACTTCATTGTGTTTTAGTTGTGAACTTAAATCGTTGTATTCGGCACATTTAAATTTGTATAGCGCAGTTTGTTAATAAACAAATCTATTGTACCAAATGTGTACGAGACACACATGCAAATATGTATGAATATGTACTCGAAATTAAATCAGTAAAATATGATGAATACTTCTAAAATCGTAAATATATTTCTTTACTAGAGTTGCATAGAAAGTTATCCAATATATCCCAATAAATAAATGTACCAGCTTTCGTATAAAATGTACCAAGTTTTGTTAAGCGCTTTAGTATCATTTTCGAATCAATTTCATATAAATAGGAAGCATACTTTTAGGCTTACAAAAATGAACTCTTAGCTCAAAACTCCGCCAGTGACGTTGAAAATTGAAAACCAAACACAGAAATTTACTTGGCATCTTATTTCGACTATATAAAAACAAATATGTTTACAATAAAAATATATTGTCGTCTGGGACGCTCAAAGCGATGACTGCTTGCTCACGTATGTGCCGCTGAAAACTGGAATGTCCGGCAATGATGACAACGATAGTCGCCTCTTGAGGCGTCACTTGAGACGCCAGCTGCGTGGCATCCAGGCGTCCACTATGTGCTGCCTCCTTGTATCGCAGCTGCTGGCGTAAATGCTCGCAGGGCTGATCTCGATCGCTGGAGCAACGGGCGCAGCATTGCTGATGTGCCAGATAGAGACAGCTGCGGTAGTTCCAGTACTGGGCAAACTCCAGCAAGCGATCACGAAAATACACGTGCTGCAAGTCGTGAGCACAAATCAAATGGCGTATGCGATTCATGTCATCCTCGTTCTCCAGCACCTGGGCGACTAGTGGCAACGTGGGCGCAATGGCCACGCCCTGCGCTATTATCACAATGCATTTGGCGCTGTTCGCGTCATGTACATAGTTGCCAATGGGGCCGCGAAATTGCAGAACTTGCAACGGTTGCAATGTCGACAGAAATTCCGACATCGGTCCATCCGGCTGCAGTTTGACCAGAATTTGGAACTCTTTGCCAGCAAAGTCTGTCCAATAAGGTGAGTAGGGACGCAATAGCGGCGCAGCATGATCCGCCAGCTCAGCGCGCAACATGACATGATGACCCGGCGGAATATCCAGTACACTATCGTCATCTTCTTCATCCTTATTCGTTGCAGTGTAGACAAAGTGTAACAGTCGCACTTGCGCATCGCCGTTATGCGCTTCATTGCTTAGCAACCGGAAATTGGCGTAGCTCAGAATGACATTACGCTTGCCCGCCAGCGATGCACGTTTGCTGGGCTTTGGCTTGTTGTCGAGAATGCAGTTAGTGCATCCATTGCCGCAGCAGTCGCTTTCGTCGATCTCGTTATCAGGCATGAACAACAGTGTTGGATAACTCCGTTCTACTACTAAATTAATCGATAAAGAGTCAGCTGTTTCATAGCGAACAAAATCGAAATGAGTTACTACAGCGAAATTAACTCTTATATAAATTTGGGTTATTTAGACATCACTTCGCTTATAAAAAAAACAACCCAACCGTTTCAAACACAATTTATACACAATTCCAGAGCAAGCAATATCGGCAGCATTTATATCGATATGTGTGATTGCATCAACCAATACCTCGCAGCCACGGTTGCCACTTAAAAATATCAGATTGAGCCAAAAACAGACAAAAAAATGAGCCAAATTGACTTTAAAAGAGCCAAAACTTTTTTGCAGTTAATTTGATTATTGCATTTAATTAAAAAAAAAATTTTTCGTTCACAAACACTTAACGCAATAACACATATTCACATTTTCATCCTAATTTAGTGATTGTTTTTAAATAAAAATACATATTTATTTTTCAACCCAAAAAATATACAAAATAACTTATTCTGAACTGATGAGAAAAAAGAGCCAAATCGAAAAATAAAGTGCTACTGCGCCAACAGGAAAAAAAGAGCCAGTTTTGGCGCAAAAACGCCAATTGTGGCAACTGTGCTCGCAGCTGTTGTTATATCGATAGCTAGGAAGCAGGTTAGTCGATATTCGATAGCATGCTGATAGACACAGATAAACACAACAAAAATATCAAGTATGCCTTTTTTCTAACAGTGTCGCGCAGTGTGTAAATAAAATATTGAAAATCAGCTTACCAAATTCAACAAGAAACGTTATCGTTGCCCCCGCTGCTTGGAGTGCCAGCCAGAACGAGCACACCAGACAGACAACAGCTACGGCAACTGGCCAAATATAAAGGCAACACAATAATGTGCAACTAGTGGTGGACATCATCTCTTCGTCAGGATTTGGATATCTTGAGAGTCACGAGAGCCCAGAACAAAGGCAAGGCTAAAGAGAGAGAAAGAGAAAGGAAGCGCTTTCAGCTGATCTGATCTGAGAAGGGAACATGAATCTTGAATCACTCTTTCGTGACTTCAATCCATGGTAAAGAAATGCGTTTTATCAAACTTTGTCATTTAAATTAATATACAAAATATCTAAACAATTGCAGTAAATTCATAGTGCACTGCAGCCTGTTTACGTTTGTAACGCTATTTGCGTTGCGTCTCGATGGTTACATAGGTATGCAATTTTATTTGATTATTTATTATTTTGTGACAACATGCATAATTAATGTACAATTGTTATTATTTATAGATTGGCCCTATTGGGCAATATTTACGCCATTGTGGATCTGGAAATGTACCGCTATATTGGGCGCCATTGTTGGCGCAATTGTGTGGTGCCGTTATCCGCACTATCGGCTAGAAGGCGACGCCTACACCCAGTTCAAAGCGATGCTCATTTCGCTGTCGCTGCATCTCATCCTGCTGATGTTCGAGCTGCTCGCCTGCGATAAACTCACGTCGGAACGTCATCTCTGGGTGTTGGTGTTCATACCATTGATCTTTGGATCTGTGGTCAGTGTGGGCGCCTGCGTTTGGGCCGTTAAGCATGATCGCTCCTTTGAGCTGGAACTATTTTTGGCCGTCAATGCGCTGCAGTTTGTATCGCTGCCCTTGAAGCTGGACAAGTTTGTCTACTGGAATTGGGATGTGGTCTTTGTGCCCATGTGGATTGTCATCTGCCTGAGCCTGGTCAGCGTTCTCTACAACATCATATTCTGCGGCATCATGATGCGCACGCCCGAAGTCTCGTTGCAGCAAAAGAAGGCGGCGCTCAATGCAGCCGTTGGCAATATTTGTACCGTCCTGCCGTTGCTCTGTTTTCAGGTAAACAACTTGATTTTTAAGCTAAAACCATAAACACATAAGTATCCAACAACCTTAGTAACTGGACTAGGGTATCTCGTAGTCGAACACTCTTATTTATAGTTTTATACCCTGGGGGTATATTAAGATTGTTCAAAAGTATGTAACAGGGAGAAGGAAGCATCTCCGACCCCATAAAGTATATATGTATATTCTTGATTAGCATCAACAGCCAAGTCGATATAGCCATGTCCGTCTGTCTGTCCGTCTGTTTGAACGTGTCGATCTCAGAGACTATAATAGCTAGAGTTTGTTTTAGATTTTGGATCGGACCACCATATCATATAGCTGCTGTAGGAACGATCAGTCGAAAATAAAGTCCCAGTATGAAAAACTTTTTTGTTGTTCGAGATATCTAAACCAATCTGACAGAACATGCATATGGGATGGTCATATACATTCTGACAAAATTTGGTTGAAATCGGACTATGATATCATATAGCTGCCATAGAAACGATCAGTCGAAAATCATGTTTTAGTATGAAAAACTTGTTTATTGTTTGAGATATCTCCCGAATTTTGCAGATAATATATATTTTTTTTTTTTTTTGGGAACTTAGGGGCCTTTAGACAGCTCAAGTCGACTCGTAGTCGACTCAAATTAATATTTGGATGATGACCCCATTAAAATTGTAATGGTCTCCCCGAGGTGTTCCCTGGGTAACGATTTTATTAAATCGGAAGCATACATTTTACTAATTCTTTTAAAACCAATATTCTCTTTTATGGAGCACAGGGTATCTAACGGTCGAGCAAACTCGACTGGAGCCGCACCCACTTGTTTTTTAGTTACAACCTATTATAAAAACTTTAAAAACACATAAGTATCCAACTACCTTAGGATATCTCGTAGTCGCACACTCTTATTTATAGTTTTCTGACTTGTATTCATCTTCATTTTAGGTGGTTATCTGCGACAAACTGGATGGGGAAATCAAGTTCCCGTATATTATTGTGTTTGCCCCACTGCTCGTCTCAATACTGGCCCTCATCGTGCTCAGCTTCACCGCCAAGGGGGGCAACATGTGGTGGTTTGGCATACGGAAATCGTTTAGCCAATTCCTGTTGTCGGCAATGCCATTCCTGCAGGAATATGGCAACATTAGCTATCACGCCGAGACGCAAAGCAATGCGGGACAATCGGTGCCACTGGATGCATCCTCATCGTCCACCAGCAACATGGCAGTCACTGAGCCACTGCACGAGTTTAGCAAGCATGATAAGAAGAGCAAGAAGGCGGCCAAAAATGATATTATGAAGCCGGTGGTGCCATTTATAAGCATTGATTTGCCTGATTAGACAAACAAGTTGAACAAAAGAAAGAGAGAGCGCTAACTAGAGAGAGAGAGAGAGAGAGATACAGCGATGGATTGATCAACTTGTAATGCAACGACGCACAACTAATAATAATAATAATAATAATAATAACAATAAGCATTGTTATCAATATTATCACATACTTATATTGATGTGCACCTACTTTTAGGTGTTTAGCTTTAAGCAGCATACGCATACATACGTACATTTACACATACACGTATACACATATTCATATACATATACATACAACGGTGGCCAAAAGTATTTTGACTACCTTTAAAGTTAGTTCTAGCCCAATTTTTTGAAATTTTCGAATATTTGTAAACGTCAACTTTTTCAACTTTTTTTCTCGATTTTTTAAAAAAAATGTTTTGATGCAGAAAGTTTCTTTAAACAATTTAATTAGTAACTGCAAAAAAATTTTTCAAATATCTCTTCGCTAGTATTTTTTATAATTTTTTGAAAATGGCGAAAAAGGCACTTTTTGCATGAAAATGAGGAAAAAGTGCCTTTTTCGCCATTTTCAAAAAATTATAAAAAATACTAGCGAAGAGATATTTGAAAAATTTTTTTGCAGTTACTAATTAAATTGTTTAAAGAAACTTTCTGCATCAAAACATTTTTTTTAAAAAATCGAGAAAAAAGTTGAAAAAGTTGACGTTTACAAATATTCGAAAATTTCAATGGGTACTTAATGGGTTAAGAAAAGTACTACATCATTCGAAAGGAATTCAAAAGACCTTTCCATTAATACCAAACTTTCTATGAAGTAAGCTCACAATTTGGCTAGAACTAACTTTAAAGGTAGTCAAAATACTATTGGCCACCGCTGTACATAGCTAACTCGTACTGAATTTAATTTGTAAGCCTCTCCCCTGCACTCACACCTGTGACCTACACACCCTTACCCCGACCCTGCCCCTGCTCCACACACACCCGCACAGCATCTGGCACACACAGCACACACACAAACACTCTCACACACATGCATATAATACGTGTACATATATACGGGCAATTTTAATTCCTATCAAATATTTATACACCATTTTTAATTTTCCTCAATTATCCATTGAAGAAATCGTCCAAATTCCTATTGAATTCTTTAAGTTATTGTATATTTTCTATAGCCTATATATTTAGTTCGATTATATTTTCCTGATATATGTGCAAATATTATATATTGTATAACTGCTGTGTATGCTAATATGTATTTTATGATTTTTTTATATTGAACGCTGTAAGGGTTTATCAAATTTAAATCGAACATCTGTAAATAATTAACAATGTCATTAAAATTTCTTAAGTGCTTCCAATCTTAAAAGTTTTCGTCTTATTTGACCAATGAAATGGGGAGTTGGGGGCGACTAAAAACAAAAAAAGAGTAACGTATTTTTTACTTTTTTTTTATTGGCACTCTTTGTATAAGAAATACGGTATACAGATTGCTTCCTATCTACAGTGGCGGAAGAATTAATAGGGACACTCTTTCTTTTACTATAACAGCTACGAGTATTGTAAATTAAGTCTTTAGATTTAAAAAATATATTTGGAAAGGTCATCTAAATTCCGTTTGAATGATGTATAACTTTTCATAACCCATTATTAAGTACCCATTAAAATATTCGAATTTTAAAATAAAGCGTACTTTTTCAAATTTTTTCCTCGATTTTTCCCAAAAAAATGTTGAGATGCAAAAACATTCTTCAAACAATTCTAGGAGTGACTGCAAAAATTTTTTTAAATATTTTTGCTAGTATTTTTTTGAATTTTGTACAAATCCTAAAAATGACCATTTTAACCCATTTTTCCTCATTTTCATGCAAAAAGTGACTTTTTTGCAATTTTAAAAAAATTATAAAAAATACTAGCAAAAATATTTTAAAAAATTCCTTGAAATATCTTCTCGAAAATGAATCAAAATAATATATTTTAAGTAAATAATTTCTTTAAAATATGTTCTTAAAAACTAATAAAAATTGTAGTCGACATTTCCATTCCCAAGATCATAAAATCCTCGATTTTTCCCAAAAAAATGTTGGGATGCAAAAACATTCTTCAAACAATTCTAGGAGTGACTGCAAAAATTTTTTTAAATATTTTTGCTAGTATTTTTTAGAATTTTGTACAAATCCTAAAAATGACCATTTTAACCCATTTTTCCTCATTTTCATGCAAAAAGTGACTTTTTTGCAATTTTAAAAAAATTATAAAAAATACTAGCAAAAATATTTTAAAAAATTCCTTGAAATATCTTCTCGAAAATGAATCAAAATAATATATTTTAAGTAAATAATTTCTTTAAAATATGTTCTTAAAAACTAATAAAAATTGTAGTCGACATTTCCATTCCCAAGATCATAAAATTAAACTCCTCCAGTTTTTATGTATGTATTAATCTTTATTCAAATTAGGAAGCTACAAAGTTTTACAATTGTTTGTTGTTTGACATATTATTTTGTTATACATATTATAAATTTACTTACGTTGTGTTGCCTAAAAATTTGATGCAAAGGTAAAAAGTTGCACTCTAAAAAGTATCAAGTGTCATCCGACTATATTTCATAATAATTATATGTATAAAACAATGCAACAGATAAAGAAAGAGAGACTGAGACTGAGACAGCAAGTAGGAGCGATTTAAATATGTATGTAGATAGATGACAGGCACTGTGAATGGGAAGTTAATAATTGAATTAAAACTTGATTAATAACAATAATGGAAATCTGAAGCATTTGATGGCAAACTAACTCTGTATTATACGGGATTATACATGTGTGTGTGTGTGTGTTTGTTGCATAATAACAATTGTTTCAATGCCTTAGCAACACAGGAAATACATTATCTAATTGTATTCTCTGAATGCATCTACATAAACTTTGACCTTGCCACACGCAAATGCATCATTATACATACATAGATTTTCATAAAATATTTCTTGCAGTGTATAGTACAAAGTTCTCGTTATTCTTTATATTTTTCTTAAGAAATTATTTTCTTTTATTTTCGTGTTTTTTTTGCAATTTGAACTTTCGATTCAATATTCATCTAAATATTTGAAGAAAAAAAAAACAATGCCATTACTTATAAAATATATGCATGTATATATACATATACATACATGTAATCTTAATTGTTAATAATTTGGTTAGCTATATATGTATATACATATATAGTAAGTATTGTTTATTACAAATACTGAAATCGAAATTGAAATCAACGAAATCAAATCGAAGGAAAATATACATATACATATATGTTTACAACTTGAACTTGAAGCCAGCTTTCTCTCTATTTTCTCTCTTCTTTTTCTTTCCTTTCTTCTAACTTCTTTTTTAACTATATTAATGTACGCTATTGTTGTTGTTGTTGTTGTTTGTTTGTTTAGAATTTTCTATGCACTTTTCATTAATTATTAGTTTTCATTTGCATTTTCTCCAGCAGCAGTTAAATGTTCATTTAGGACTGTGTTCCGCATTTCACTTTCGCCTGAATTTCACTAAAATGTTTATTAAAGAATTTTTGTTAATTATTTCTAAATTAACTTTGCTTAAGTTATGCTTTAACTATATTTGTTAAAGTTCAGGCGAAATTGTATTTCGAAATGACCCACTATTTTTTTTTTAATGTTTTAATGTTTTAATTTATGTCTTCTTAATGTTGTTCGTTGCTTTTCCTAGCTTAAATGGCTATTGTCAGATTTAGTTGCTAATACAATTTCTTGTTTTTAATTTTTTAAGTTATATGGTTTTGTTTTTTAGAATTAATGTGTGCGGGATGAGTCGGGGAGCACTACATAAACCATAGGCCCCGCCCGATACAACTCGATTTCGTTTTCTTTTTGTTTCCACTGCACATTCTTTGTATAAACGATATGTACTGCTAAAGTGTTAATGCATCCCATATGTAATACATATTACTGCATAATTAACTATATACAGTAGTTCCAAATTTTTGTCTGTATGTTGTGTATGTGTGTTTTATCCCTAGGCTTAACAACTGAAACAATTAGGCTTCCTATGACAATTGACATGAGATCATCAAAGAACAGCAACGGCAATAAATGTCGCGAATTATGACAGAATTAAAATTTAGACAAAGACTTTTTTAGTTTTATAAAGAAACGCATAAAAAGAATTGGAAATGCGAATTACATTTTGGCCCAATAATCTGTTAAAAATTGCAGTACACACATTATTTATCCAATTTGGAAATGGATCATGAATTTTTTCATAGAAATAAAAAGTTATCCTTATAGAGAGAAACCCTATCAAAAGTCTGAAATAACTTTATCCAATTTGTCTATAGGTATAAAAATCAATAAAATCGGCTATTTTAAAATTTGTTTACTAGAAACTTGTTATTCATTCGACGCTTTCTTATTTACGACTAACTTTGTGAAATTGATGGAACTTTTGCATGGTATGTTTATGCATATACATACATATGTACATATGTATAGTTAACATAATGCCGTATAAACCGATTATAATCTGAAATTCTAGTTCGTTAACAAACTGCAACTGGCGAGAACAATGTAAAATCCTTTTTCAATTTATCGTTTTTCATTAATTTTTGTTAGGTTATGGAAGCGCTAGTTTGAAAATTTACCTCAAGAAATTCAATAATTGTACGTTTCGTTCTGAGCTTTAATTATATAGAATGGTGCATTACAATCTATATAAAGATGTTCCTGTAGATCTCTGTTTGAATGTATACAATATATTTATATATACTTATGTAAAATACAACAAAAACGGAATAACGAGTAAATTGTAGTTTTCGTATCGAATTTAGGAAGTTGGAGAAAGGAGCTAAGAGGTGTTTATGGAGCTTAGTTCAGTTTCGGCTTGCCGGCCAAATACTTTTTGAGAGTCTCGGGAGGTCCCTGCACAATCAACATGAACTGCGACGGGAAGTCCCAGATAATGGTGAAATGGAACAGCATATTGGCAATGGCGATCAGATATTCAAAGAATGCAAACCAACTGAAAGCTGTAAAGATAGTTAAATATGTTAATATCGGAAAATAAAATGAAATTTCAAGTCAGTTCTTTAATTACTTAAATTTTCATAGATTGTATTTTAACTCACTCGACAAAATCAACGTTTTCATACTTTTCTGAAAGCTTTTTTAATCTTTTAAAAATAAAAATAATTTAGGATATTCTAGAAAAAAAAGTTTATCTGTTTTGATTCTATAATAATTTAATTTATATAATTTAATATATATTTTACTATATTTTAGTATATTTTAATATACTTTTTATACAGCCACTGAAACGTTGACTAATAGAATACAATAAAGAATACGATTATGTCAATAAACTCTTGAGGTAGTCAAAGTACAATATATGATCAAATAAGAACTGTTTCATTAACACATAATAATTATTATGAAAACAATATGAAGACACAAGAAAATAGAACCACATGTCCATCTTCAAAGAGCGTAATTTTCGCTTACCCAAATCATGACAGTAGAAACGATGCTTGGCAAAGAAGACCAATAAACCAATGGTGCTCAGTATGGAGGCAACAAATAGTATTTTCTTCCATTTGATGGACAGACGCTGCTGTTCAGTGAGCGTCTGGCGAGCATTCAAGATGCTGTTCAGCTTAATTGTAGCCAGCATATAGCACAGCGAGCATATCATAAACGTGATGAAGATCCGCTCATGAACAGCTGAAAATATAATAGTTAGATACCCATTACTAAATTTTAAAATATATATAAACACTGCAGACATTTAGGCTCTGAAGTGGCTTAAAAACTTAAACCGTGAGATCTAATCAATCATGATGAAATTTTGTGGGATGATTGATAATAATAAATATAATAAATTGATAATAATAATAATAATAATAATAATAATAGGGGAGAAAGATACATTTTGTAAATGAAAAATTTTGGTCGCTCTAGCTCCTGGACTCCAAGATCCAGGAATTCATACAGACAGACATGAATATATACAAATACTTTATAAAGTCCGACACGCCTCCTTCTCCGTTACATGGAATGCAAAGTATACAGCAGAGGTGGGCACGAAATACGAATTCTTTAGCACTCCAACAAAACTAACTACTTTGTCGATCACCCATCGCATTTGCTTTGTTGGTGTTGTTAATTTTTATGACGGTCATAAATTTTATGTGTCAATAGCATAGCTCGCAAATAACTGTCGACCGTTTTTTTTCTTGCGCTCTCGTTGCGAGCTCAACCGAAAAAGTTCGTACTCTCTCGCTCTCGTTCTGAGCAAGAGACTCTTGCTGTCTTCATTTATGTTTTCTGTTTAGCTCTTTTCGTTGAGCTCTTTGTCTGTCGGTCTTTCAATGAGCAGTGCGTAAAGAGCGAAACGAAAAACGCTCGCACAATGAGACTCAGCATAAGACTGTTTGACCGAAAAACTCAACGCAAACGGTCTTCACATTTATTTGCGTTGTTGTGAAAAAGAAATAATTTAATTCCCATTTTGCACAACAAATATTTCACAACTTCACACACACAATTCACGATCGCAATTAATAAATTTCGTCTGCAAAACAGACGCTTAGGCAAGCAAATGCCTATGCGTGTGAATGTATACCAATAAATATGCAAAATACCGTTTGCTTCATTGAACACGACGAAACGGTATTGGAACAACGAGAACAAAACAAAATAGAAAAAAACGTTTTCGCTCCGAGCGCGAGCGAGCTCATTTAAGAACCGAAAAAACAGTTGCTCGCTGAGTCTTTTCGTAAAGAGTAAGCAAAAGACACTTATTTGCAGACAACGAGAAACGGTCGACAGTTATTTGCGAGCTATGGTCAATAGCGTTGCTATTGTTATTTTGCTTGCAAGTATTTTATGCGACTTTACGGCGCCGAATAGGCAGAAATAAAGTTGGCAGCAGCCGCTAGCTCCCGGAGCCCATGCGTGCCCACCGCTGGTATACTTTGCTCTTGTAGCCTACTAACTAGTAATGGGTAAAATGGGAAAGATTAAAGATGAGAGATGACTTACGATAGTTCTCGCGATTCGATATATAGGTGACACCGCCAAGTGCCGCCACTTCGATGCAGTTGAGCACCAGAATGAGTGTAATTAACCAGCTGGTCTTTGGTACCAGCGATGGAGCTAGTCGCGCCAATTGGGCGCGATAATAGTTCTTGTAGACAAAGGCAATAGGTATACGCGGTCCGATGTGCAGCGCAATGCTAAAGCGCCAGAAATAACGCTGTGGACTGACGCCAGTAATTGCACTTATCGAGGGTACAATGTTATAGACCTGGAATATCAGCAAAAGAGAGAATTAAATATTGTTTATTTATTCATTGATTAATTTGGAGTCTATAACTCACCCGGCAATGTGTCTCGTGTACATCGTCGTATTGGAAGACGTAGGCGGTCACAAAGCATGTGAAGAGCGTTACCAATGGCAGTAATGCCGTTACCACACAGATCTCATGGAAACTGGCCATATAGTGTATGGCCATTGGTATTTCCTGCTGCTTCGAGCTAATCGTTGTTTCCTCCTCCATTTCTCCATCTTTCTTATGTTGTTGTTGCTGTTGTTGCTGTCAACGGTAAAATCAATCAAAGTTTTTAATAAAATTACGAGCAGAAAATATGCAGCATTCGATGCGATTTAATTCGCTTTGATTCGTTTTGTGAACTGGGCGCTTACCTCGCTTTTTATACCCTCGACAACTTGGTCATGATGAGTTTTGGATGGTTAGGTGCACAACAACAAAAAGCTCTATAAAAAATAAATTAAAAATAATATAAGAAAAACTAATATGTAATAAAATATTTGATATGACAAAATTAAAAATAAAAAAAAACGTAATTATTAAAAATATTAATAAAAATATTTTTTAAAATTGTTTTATTTTGTTAAACAAAGTAATGAAAATAATTTATATTTTGTGAACTTTGTTCAAATTGAGATGAAATACAATAGATTAGAAAATAAAATAAATAATTAACATGCTTTATAGTTGTAAAATTATAAAGGATATTAAAATGTTTTCACAAAATTATAGTAAAAACTACAAAAATAAAAGAAATATTAAAATCTGTTTAAAATGCAATTTGCGTTTAGGAAAATAAAATGCTCCCCCTTGAGAGCTCTCTCACACTATTAGCTAAGTTAATTCACATATGTATGTTATGTACATAATTCCAAACAAACAAGCGTTCAATGTTACCCTGTAAATTAAGCAATAGGTAAAGGGGTATACCCTTAATGATGTATTGCGGATTCCTGATCTATTTTTCTTTCTTCTTATCATGCTTTTTCAAAGCACAAAAGTAAAGTTAAGTCCTACATTTCTCAAGAAATTATTCAGGCTTGCCACAGAAATCTCTTCCACTTGAATTTCACGTCAATTTTATTTCTCCGTGCCACATTTTAAGTGAAACGAATTCATCGAATGGCATCCGATGCTTGAGAATAATGTCACATTTTTTGTCCGAATTTTTGAATGTAGAGTTGCCGAGTAACTTTTATTGTTTGCCGCGCCAATAACTTTTGAATTTTTTTAGGCTATGCAATATCAATTATTATAAAAAATATATTGAATAATATAAATTGAATAAGAAATAAAATAAAAATTTTATATTCTGCAATGATAAACTTAAAAAAGTTGCTAAACAATCCCTTGGGAAAATTAATCTGTGAAGGGGCCAACCCTAGCAGCCTAGCACGCAAAGGTTGATAATCATGCTAAAAAACCTAAATCAAACGAATCTCTGTGGCACGGAGAAATTTTCGAACTGGAATTGCTTTGCTCTCAATTCGCTTTCACTAGTGATTTCTGTGGCATACCTGAATATTTTAGTTTTGATTACAATGAATTTTATAACAAACTGACAATAAAAATTTTTTACACTTTTGATTTTATTTTTTCAGTTAAAATTTACAATTCATATTAATTTAATATCATATTAAGTTGCTGAATGTCATTTGAATTTTTCAAAGTACTTTTGGTCATAACGTAAATAAATAAATAAATAAACTGTAAAGTTATTTAGGCTTTAGGCATGACAACGAATATCTATAAGTTCAACAATAAAAACTTAATTGATTTACAATAAATTTTATTAAAGACTACATGTACTCTATGGCCACAGGGTATGCTCGTAGTCGAGTTCTCCCAGCTGCAAGGCCCTTAATCGCATTTACAGCTTTAATTAGTGTATTTACATCGGAAATAGTGCAACAATTTCAATTGTGTAAACAAACAAAAAAGTGTATTTCTGGAAAATGTAACGGAACGTGACTTTTGAATAGAAAAAAAACCTTGAACCATGCACATAAACATTTATGGCAAAAAGTTGCTAAATTTAGCCCAATGATGTTATAATAATGTTTGCATGAATACCATTAAATAACCAAATTTTCCAGAAGAGGATAAAAATATATTTTTTTCCAGCTGATTGCACTGGAATTAAGTGAACGGGGGGTTTCGATTTAATCCAAGCTGAACTGCAGAATTAATTATAAATAAAATTTGTAATCTCCTTATGGCATTTCAAGCAGCCTTGAGGCCCAAAGGATTAATGCCAAAAATAGGCGCTACCAAATGTGCGTGGTGTGGATTGTGGGAGTTAAGTAGGTGGAACTTGAAACGTGGAACGTGGGAGGTAAGAAGTTGCGGTGAAAGCGGAAGTGGAAGTGAATGGATGATGAGACGCAGGCGGGAACGTGTGACCCTGACGTAATCAGAGCACAAACTGAGCGACGTTGGCCAAATTAATTAGCACAAAATTAATGAGAAGTTTTGCGAGGCGTCAGAAATGAAATTGAATATGTGTTTACGATTAAATCACAGGAAGCCCAAAGCAAAGCGATACCGTTAGTTGATTATGTCGGTGACTGAGCGAGAGCGAGCAGGCGAAAAATACAAGGACACACACACACACACACAAATGACAGCAATGAAGAGGAAGAAGAAGAAACAGCTGTAAAAGAAAGAGGTTAAGCCGCCAATGTGAACAAATAAAACCGAAATGGTAAACAAAATGTTTAGCTTAATGACAAATGCCGCACCGTAAATATGTACATACATATGTATGTATGTATGTATGAATACGTGTATGTCAGCCATGAGAAAAGCAGGAAGACGCACAACGCAGCACGTGAAATGGGGGCGGAAGCAGGTCAAAAATGGCAGGGACACAAGTGGGCGGCATGCGCAAAGCAAGGCGCAAGGAGAGAAGAGGACAAGGAGAGAGCGGGACAGAGTGGATAAGGGGATGGCAGCGGAAAATTACAAAGGCAAAAGTAAAGAAAAAGAATACGAAAAATGGGGCTGGCAAAATAACAATTGCCCAACTTTTGACGTCTGCGGTTCTCGTTGTTGTTGTTGTTGATGCGTGGGCAGACGTAAGCTTGAATCGGTGAGGGGGAAGGGTGGGGGTGGGAGGGGGCTTAGGTCAATAAGCGTGCGCTGTCATTTCAGGTTATATAATGGCTACAAAAGACCAAAACTCGTAAACGGCAAAATAAAAAATACTTTAAGTGATTGAAAAAACCAAATCCATGGTAACACACTCACACACACACGGACACGCGCGCATGCACACACACACACACACACACATACATACACAAAACTCACCGCTGGACCGCTGGAATCTCCGAAGGAGTCGCCACGTTCGCTGCTCTTGTTGCCGGAATGGGCTAAGGAAGCTGACGTCGTCGCCGCCGCCGCCGCCATTGACGTTGACGTTGACGCGACGCCGCTATCTGGCGCTATTCCCGGTGGCGAAACTGCTGCTGCTGCTGTTGATGCTGCCGCTGGCGTTGGCATTGTTGTTGTAGTTGTTTTCTGCATATTTAACAACGGCGTTGGTGCTCTTTGGCATAATTTGTACGCCACGCTGCTGCCAACGAATGTATGCCGCGCGCGCTTCTCTTGCAACTGTTTTCAATCAAAATCCAAAAGCATTTTCACTTTTCTTTCGTTTTTCATGGAAGCAACATTATGTAGCTTTTCTGCTATTGACATGTTAACGCACTGTTATTCTCAAAACGTTATTCTGTTCAGCGTTTACAGTGACCGTTTTGTTCCCGTTAATCTGGGGTGCTGTTTTCAAAATCAATGTTATTAAATGTTAAACAATTTTTGCTCAAGCTAATTTTAATTAAATACTTCGTTTTAAGTGATATTTGATTTTATTATTTTTTTTATTAACTAATAAAAAATTGGTTGAGAAAAAGCCAATTAGCAAATTCGCATATTCAGTTTTGAATTCTATCGGGCTATGTTAAATGTCGCTGAGAGCTGCCAACTTAATTTATGTTTACAATCTGGTAGAGTTGTGTCGTTTAGTTCTGAAAAAGTTCAAATGAACGGGTCATTAAGATGAACTAATGAACTTATTCAGTCAATCATGAACTAAATCGGTCATTTCGCAGTTGGTCAGTAATTTCTTTAAAAAAATTTTAATTTCTTATTGAAATACAATACATGGAGTTCCGCAAATGGATTCAATTTCTTCTTTAATTACATGTAACAATGTTTAAATTCTGTATATTTTTAAGTTTTTAACAATGTGAAAGGTAACTTAAGCCCAAAATTAAAAACCAATTTACTCTTTTTTCTCATTTTCAAAAAGACAGGGTATAAGTATAACCCAAAATAATAAGAGGAAATCCGGAATCTAGTTGGCATTTGTCGTCTATTTGATTCAAAAACTTAAAACACATTTCACATTTCACTAAAAAGAAACAGTCGTAGCCTATTCACATCGTTTATCGTTCATAAACAACTGACTAACTGATCAGAATGACCTATTCATCTTTCATCGTTCATGACCAACTGAATAGAAACCATCTCGTTCATAGTTCATGACCAACTGAATAGAAACCATCTCGTTTATAGTTCAGACCAACTGAAAAGAAACTATCTCGTTCATAGTTCATGACTAACTGACCAACTGAATAACTGAACTAAATGACTGATTTAGTTCACGACTGAAAAATGAACGATTGAACTTATTCAGCAAATCGAACTAAAAAGCCCAACTCTACAATCTGGGTACTGTGCTTCTTTTGCGTTTTTTGATGGGACTCGAGCGAGCAAATTGAACTAACAATACGGGAAAAATCGTCGCTCATTTTGGTGGGAAGTTCATCGAATCCATTGTGGACGATTTCATCATCGCCGGCTCCGGATCCTAAAATGGCCAATTTGTCCTTTTTTGCTATTTACAAAAGCTTCACGGTTTTTATATAAAAAAAAATAATTAAAAGCAGAAAATTTCTGCCAGAAATTGTTTTTTGTGATCTAAGTGTACTTAATCTTAGAATTTCAACAACATTTTTTTATCTATCAAAATTTTTTCTTAAATGACTTTTTAATTTTTTACTTTCAAATCTGTCTTTTTAACAGTCAATTTTTCGCTACACTATTAGCATATAAATTTAAGAGTCAGTGAAATTAAAAAAAAATTGAAAATATAATATATCTATCATTAAATTAGCTCAACTTGGCAACACTAATTAAAGTTGAGAGACAAACAAGTATTAACAATAGTCTTTATAAAGTCTGACACCTCAACATCATCTTCAACTCGTTTTATAGTTAATATACCAACTTGGATCATATAAAACTGATTAAAAATCAAATTCTCAATTAACTAGTTTAGCTTTATCCAATGGTTTTATTATACACTACGGCGTAATTTTCTAGCTTCTCATAACTAATATTAAATGTCAGAGAAACCTCAGCAAAAGACACCACAAATTTCATTAACCTTTTTGAAAAAAAACAAAATTGAGGAATGTCATGAAATTGTAAAAAGTTACACAAACAAATTCGAAACTTACTGTAAATTTAGCTGAAATTTGGCTAGAATTTCAATTTAGCTGGAATTCATGAGATATTCAATTCAATGTGCAATATTGTGGGATTATCGTAAAATTAGAAACAGTTTATAGACATAATTAGTAGATTTAGATAAGTTGTCCAATAGTTGTCCAGATTTGTTAATGATTTTTATTGGTAAGATTAAAGTACTACTTAATTTATGTTTACAATCTGGGTACTGTGCTTCTTTTGCGTTTTTTGATGGGACTCGAGCGAGCAAATTGAACTAACAATACGGGAAAAATCGTCGCTCATTTTGGTGGGAAGTTCATCGAATCCATTGTGGACGATTTCATCATCGCCGGCTCCGGATCCTAAAATGGCCAATTTGTCCTTTTTTGCTATTTACAAAAGCTTCACGGTTTTTATATAAAAAAAAATAATTAAAAGCAGAAAATTTCTGCCAGAAATTGTTTTTTGTGATCTAAGTGTACTTAATCTTAGAATTTCAACAACATTTTTTTATCTATCAAAATTTTTTCTTAAATGACTTTTTAATTTTTTACTTTCAAATCTGTCTTTTTAACAGTCAATTTTTCGCTACACTATTAGCATATAAATTTAAGAGTCAGTGAAATTAAAAAAAAATTGAAAATATAATATATCTATCATTAAATTAGCTCAACTTGGCAACACTAATTAAAGTTGAGAGACAAACAAGTATTAACAATAGTCTTTATAAAGTCTGACACCTCAACATCATCTTCAACTCGTTTTATAGTTAATATACCAACTTGGATCATATAAAACTGATTAAAAATCAAATTCTCAATTAACTAGTTTAGCTTTATCCAATGGTTTTATTATACACTACGGCGTAATTTTCTAGCTTCTCATAACTAATATTAAATGTCAGAGAAACCTCAGCAAAAGACACCACAAATTTCATTAACCTTTTTGAAAAAAAACAAAATTGAGGAATGTCATGAAATTGTAAAAAGTTACACAAACAAATTCGAAACTTACTGTAAATTTAGCTGAAATTTGGCTAGAATTTCAATTTAGCTGGAATTCATGAGATATTCAATTCAATGTGCAATATTGTGGGATTATCGTAAAATTAGAAACAGTTTATAGACATAATTAGTAGATTTAGATAAGTTGTCCAATAGTTGTCCAGATTTGTTAATGATTTTTATTGGTAAGATTAAAGTACTACTTAATTTATGTTTACAATCTGGGTACTGTGCTTCTTTTGCGTTTTTTGATGGGACTCGAGCGAGCAAATTGAACTAACAATACGGGAAAAATCGTCGCTCATTTTGGTGGGAAGTTCATCGAATCCATTGTGGACGATTTCATCATCGCCGGCTCCGGATCCTAAAATGGCCAATTTGTCCTTTTTTGCTATTTACAAAAGCTTCACGGTTTTTATATAAAAAAAAATAATTAAAAGCAGAAAATTTCTGCCAGAAATTGTTTTTTGTGATCTAAGTGTACTTAATCTTAGAATTTCAACAACATTTTTTTATCTATCAAAATTTTTTCTTAAATGACTTTTTAATTTTTTACTTTCAAATCTGTCTTTTTAACAGTCAATTTTTCGCTACACTATTAGCATATAAATTTAAGAGTCAGTGAAATTAAAAAAAAATTGAAAATATAATATATCTATCATTAAATTAGCTCAACTTGGCAACACTAATTAAAGTTGAGAGACAAACAAGTATTAACAATAGTCTTTATAAAGTCTGACACCTCAACATCATCTTCAACTCGTTTTATAGTTAATATACCAACTTGGATCATATAAAACTGATTAAATATCAAATTCTCAATTAACTAGTTTAGCTTTATCCAATGGTTTTATTATACACTACGGCGTAATTTTCTAGCTTCTCATAACTAATATTAAATGTCAGAGAAACCTCAGCAAAAGACACCACAAATTTCATTAACCTTTTTGAAAAAAAACAAAATTGAGGAATGTCATGAAATTGTAAAAAGTTACACAAACAAATTCGAAACTTACTGTAAATTTAGCTGAAATTTGGCTAGAATTTCAATTTAGCTGGAATTCATGAGATATTCAATTCAATGTGCAATATTGTGGGATTATCGTAAAATTAGAAACAGTTTATAGACATAATTAGTAGATTTAGATAAGTTGTCCAATAGTTGTCCAGATTTGTTAATGATTTTTATTGGTAAGATTAAAGTACTACTTAATTTATGTTTACAATCTGGGTACTGTGCTTCTTTTGCGTTTTTTGATGGGACTCGAGCGAGCAAATTGAACTAACAATACGGGAAAAATCGTCGCTCATTTTGGTGGGAAGTTCATCGAATCCATTGTGGACGATTTCATCATCGCCGGCTCCGGATCCTAAAATGGTCGGAGCGAATTTTAAAAACTTGTGAATTAATTTTGGTTCATTAAACAATGAACTGTAATTTAGTGAAACAAAATAAATTATAAATTAGATGAACACATGGGGATTTTTTTACATTCATTCTTAAAGCTCGTCGTTCGGGGGGAACTAAATCTGACTATCGGCTTTTTTTTTGGTTACAAGGCAGCCACACGTTTCAAGACAAGGGGCTGCTATCTTTTTGTGCCAAAGCTGCCACCTAGTGAAAATTCCTCTCGCTCTCTCTCATAAACTATCGATAGAAAATTGGTCCCATGCCATTTCTCTAATGAAATTAATTATTTTCAAAGTACATATTCAAAAAAAAAACAACAAAATTCAAAATTTTCTAAAATAATGAAGTTCATTTTAAATTGGTAAGTAATTAAAAGAAAAATCCTAAAAATTCGATAAATAATTCAACAAAAAGTCGAGTGAAATTACCAAAATTCTAGCTTCAAAATTAATTAAGTTAAATTTTTATCTCACGGTTTTTAAATTGAGTTAAATAGGATTTGAGTGATCCGTGGAACCTGAAGGTTTAATTCAATCGCGGAATACCAATATACAATATGTATACATAATCGTATTTCTCTAAGAAATTTTAAATTGACCAGCTGCGAAATGAACGATTTAGTTCATGATTGAATGAATAAGTTCATTCGTTCATCTTAGTGACCCGTTCACTTGAACTTTTTCAGAACGAAACGACACAACTCTAATATTTTGATATAGCGACTTTGTTTGGACTTATTTAATTTGTGTAAATCAAAACGGAAAGTTATGCCCGAATCGTTTCAACAAGACGCAAGCAGCAGCTAACCGTTCGCCTGGTGTATGTGCAAATGCAAAATGCAAACTCCCTTCGTTGAAGAGTATTTCTTTAACCTTAGTTGACATTGAAATGTACCCGCTAGAGGCGGAGACAGTGCGTCGACGTCTGTCTGCTCTGCCCTCTGTCAGCGTTGTGTTGTGTGCTAGAAAATGAGAACAATCCGCGATAAACTGCACCTACGATGTGTATGATTGTGAATGACACATGGGCTTGATAAAACCGCGCCTCCAATTTTTTGCAAAAAAAAAAAAACTAAGAAAAATGAATGCAAAAGATAAACTCTAAACGAAATTGAAACTCACCTGCGGGACAACAACAACAACATACACGCAAGCAAAACAGCGACTGCGACGCCGACTGCGGCTACAAGAGAAGAGCAGCAATCGAATTCGAGTTTGAATTTCGATTTCGATTAAGTCTCAGTACTAGTAAAATGTGCATTAAACAGATCAAAACAAACAGCCAAAAATCCAGATAGTGAGAGATAGAGATAGTTAGTGAGCGGGAGCGAGAGAGTGTGTGAAGAGAGGGGAGGTTGTGTGTGTGGGAGAGTGTAATTACAAATGTGATAAAGTTGGAAACGCATTTGTCGCCCATTTATTGGCCCACGCGTTGTGTAATCATTCATAAGTACTACTATCTGCGATATATTGTGAACAGCGAATGCTAATTCTATTTCATTTCATTTGATTTTATTTGATTTTTTTTTCTGTTTAAATCGATTTGTTGTAGTTGGCATTCGCTATTAATTAAATCAGCAGCAGAGGCAGCCGTAACAACCAACAGCTGAGTGTGAACGAGTGAGAGAGTGGGAATGAGAGAGCAGCAGAGCAGCAGCAGCCCACATTTAACTTCCACAACAGTAACAACAACAATTGCTTCTTACACCAGCGAGAGCTGCAAAACACCGGCACAACAGCAGTGACGGCGACGTCAGCGACAACGATTTGTTGGTAATTAAAATACAACAACAACGACTGAAGCAGCAGGCAGGCGGGCTGAGGGAAAAAGAGAGAGAGAGGCAAAGGCAGAGGCAGAGAACACGGCCCCCAGTCGCAACGTTGTCGGCGCATAACGAAACAGATTTAATTCGTGCATTGATCGTGTCGCGTCGCCTCAAGTCGCGTCGTTTATAAAAATAGCAACACGCTAAGGAAAAACACTGAGGGCGAAGGAGAGAGACCAAGTGGAGGGGGAAGCATTGTTGTATTCTGTGTGGACACAAAACTGTGGATTTGGATTACATTTAATAACGACAATAATATCAGCAACATCACCAACAACAACAAGTACAACACTCTTTAAGAGATAGAAAAACAGAGAGAATCGAACTGAAGCAACAAGACGCGCTGCCGCTGCTTGCGTCGCTGTCGCTGCGGACGTTGCTGAGAACGCCGCCAAAATTTCACTGGATATAATGGCCAAGGACGAGGAAGATGATCTGCTGCCCGACAAGGATGCGGCCAAGGGATTCTATGCCAAATATGAACCCAAGGAAATATTGGGCAGGTAAAAGAAAACAGAAATTGCATTAAAATATGGTAATAAGACTTAAGATCATGGCTGCCAATTTGTCCTTTTTTGCTATTTACAAAAGCTTCACGGTTTTTATATAAAAAAAAAATAATTAAAAGCAGAAATTGTTTTTTGTGATCTAAGTGTACTTAATCTTAGAATTTCAACAACATTTTTTTATCTATCAAAATTTTTTAACAGTCAATTTTTCGCTACACTATTAGCATATAAATTTAAGAGTCAGTGAAATTAAAAAAAAATTGAAAATATAATATATCTATCATTAAATTAGCTCAACTTGACAACACTAATTAAAGTTGAGAGTCAAACAAGTATTAACAATAGTCTTTATAAAGTCTGACACCTCAACATCATCTTCAACTCGTTTTATAGTTAATATACCAACTTGGATCATATAAAACTGATTAAATATCAAATTCTCAATTAACTAGTTTAGCTTTATCCAATGGTTTTATTATACGCTACGGCGTAATTTTCTAGCTTCTCATAACTAATATTAAATGTCAGAGAAACCTCAGCAAAAGACACCACAAATTTCATTGACCTTTTTGAAAAAAACAAAATTGAGGAATGTCATGAAATTGTAAAAAGTTACACAAACAAATTCGAAACTTACTGTAAATTTAGCTGAAATTTGGCTAGAATTTCAATTTAGCTGGAATTCATGAGATATTCAATTCAATGTGCAATATTGTGGGATTATCGTAAAATTAGAAACAGTTTATAGACATAATTAGTAGATTTAGATAAGTTGTCCAATAGTTGTCCAGATTTGTTAATGATTTTTATTGGTAAGATTAAAGTACTACCCAACTTACTTAACAACTTACTTAGCTAAATAAACTCAGTTTTAAAGCTGAAAATCATTTTAAATTAAAAATTTAGTTCTTTTCTACAAAGTGCAGAGAGTAAATTCTATAAAATAACACTTTTTTCCAGGTAGTTTTTACATGTTTATTATTTATCCTGGGAAAAGTATTCATAAAAAATGTATTCTTTATTTTTAATATGGACATGAACATTCTTAAATATTTGTTAGACAATTTTTTCTTTAGAGGTTTTCAAAATAATTTTTTGTTAATTTTTTAAACCGGAACTAAGAGGTTTTCAAAATCATTTTTTGTTAATTTTTTTAAACTGGAACTAAGAATTAGAATTAGTAAACTTTTTTAATAAGTTTCCTACAGAATTATGTTTATGGCCCATACAAAATATATCGAAATATAGTATATTATAGTTAAACTTATATTGAAACTCTTTCAATGCTTGTTCTTAGTGAAGGAACTTTTCTGTTCAAGGAAAGATGAACTATTAATGTATCGAGAGGGCATTTGTGGTTTCGACCTGTGCTCGAAAACAAATATCTCGATCCGAGTATTACATATTTAATGTTGTTATCGTTGTCATTATGCCGAGCTTGCAGAATTGTAAACTTTTGTTTATTAATTTTTGAATGGGTCGCCTAACTGAGCTATGACTCAAAGACGAATATGGACAATGGGGCATAAAGTGGAGACGTGTGAACTGTCAACGACTCAAGATCAACCTTGGGTTGAACTTCACAAAATGGATAGATAGCTAAATGATGATAAAGCAAATGGGATAGGGATAGATATTTGGTTAGTTAACAGTAGGTAAATACTAGTTAATAAAGCTGTAAGTGCAATGTAATCCACATTTGATAAGCTGAACATGAAAAAACAGTGTGTCAGCTATAGAAATAATTAGGAGCTGTAAAAGTACATTTCAAAATTTTTGAATAGAACAAATTGAAAACTAAAAGCTAAAGTTATTTAAATCCAAATAATAAGAGCTCAATACATTTTTTTTAAAAACTAAAGAAAAAATGAAAATTTAAAGTCTTATTCAAATAAATATCAC
Organism: Drosophila recens; assembly: GCA_037043495.1. Taxonomy (NCBI): domain Eukaryota; kingdom Metazoa; phylum Arthropoda; class Insecta; order Diptera; family Drosophilidae; genus Drosophila; species Drosophila recens. Next base: position 55,383 of record JBAMBJ010001405.1, on the reverse strand, counting down.
CTTGTAGAGCATATTCTATTTTTTTGGATTTAATTTTTTAATATCTTTACTAAATATATTGCATTTCATATTCCACAGGGGCATCAGTTCGACGGTGCGACGTTGCATCGAGAAGGAGACGGGCAAAGAGTTTGCCGCAAAGATCATCGATCTTGGTGCCACAACGGAATCTGGCGAAACGAATCCATATCATATGCTCGAGGCAACCAGACAGGAAATCTCAATTTTACGCCAAGTGATGGGCCATCCCTACATAAGTGAGTGTATAACAGTATGACAGTTGATGCGTATAACACAACTAATCAATATATTTATTTTGTTTAAATTTACAGTTGATTTACAGGACGTCTTTGAATCAGATGCATTTGTATTTCTCGTCTTTGAGCTGTGCCCCAAAGGCGAACTCTTTGACTATCTAACATCGGTGGTAACACTGTCCGAGAAGAAAACCCGCACCATAATGCGACAGATATTCGAGGGTGTCGAATATATACACGCCAAGAGCATTGTCCATCGCGATCTAAAGCCGGAGAACATATTGCTCGACGAGAATCACAATGTCAAGATCACAGACTTTGGTTTTGCCAGGCAGCTGCTTGATGGCGAGAAACTTACAGGTAGAGAATCTACCCTATGGTGACAATTTTTGTAATACTTTTGTTATAAGTTTTGGTAATTCGTTTGTTTTGTTGTCCACACTTTTCAAGACAAATTTAAGCAGTCTAGCTGTAGTATTTTTAGAGTATCTTTTTAACTCACTTTTATATCTTTCTATTTCTTACTGATAGAAATTTTCATAGTAATTTATAGAAAGTTTCATAGTCAATTTTAATACCAAATTTCAGGAGTATCGCCCAAGTATTTCCAGAGTTGCGATAGGTTTCACTTTGCTACTGATAGAAATTTCTTTACAACTTTGTTGAAAGTCTTGGTATTTCATTTATTTTTGTTTTTAAATTGCAAACGAAATTTCAACACTCGAACTTAAGTATTTCCAGAGTTACAATGGATTTCAACTAAATACTGACTGATATATTTGTCTCTTTCTAATTCATACAGATCTGTGCGGCACGCCGGGCTATCTAGCGCCGGAGACTCTCAAATGCAACATGTTCGAGGGTTCTCCAGGCTATTCCCAGGAAGTGGACATGTAAGCCTCAGAAATATTCCATTGAAGATTGATCTAAAGTCTTATCACAATTTTTTAGCTGGGCCTGTGGTGTCATTATGTTCACCTTGCTTGTCGGCTGTCCGCCTTTTTGGCATCGCAAGCAGATGGTAATGCTGCGTAATATTATGGAGGGTAAATACAGTTTTACCTCGCCCGAGTGGGCCGATATTTCAGGTGAGTCTATGATGAAACTGATCAAGAGTAAATGATATATATTCTTTAATGCTTTTCCTACAGAGGATCCCAAAGATCTGATACGCAAATGCCTAGTCGTTGATCCAGCGCAACGTATCACCGTCAAGGAAGTATTAAGACATCCATTCTTCAATCAAATGGTAAGTGTCGGCCTTTTACAAATTTCCCGATCCTCTAGGCATATTAAATACGAGTATATAACGTATTATAGTCAAGTTCAGGTCTACACAATATTTATATATAACTATTTGGTATTATTAAGTTCCCACACACGAATTGAAAACTTAATTGAAATCGACTCATAGTCGTCTTATAGACAGATCCCCGAAGAAACACATATACAAATTACACGGAACTACACACAAATGTGACTCACATTTCCGCTAGCCAATTAACTGCTTTTTTTTCTATATCTACTCGTAATATCTATTATATATATATATAATTCACCCAATCGAACTCTTGTAATTCACCTGAAAAAAGTTCATGTTCACAATTTCAATCTATAAATTTTCCTGTTTTTAACTAGATAGAAATCAGCCTGCTAATTTTGAGCTTATTTTTTTTTTAGCATATCTTTTAGCATAGTCTTAATTTTTTTCCCACACTATTTATATTGTCATTATGTTTTTATTTTTGTTGTTTACTTTAAGAATTTTTTATTATACAATATATACGTAATTTTTCTCTTTTTCTTACATATAAAATACGTTTACTTAAAAAAAAAAAAAAAAAAATACTAAACATGACAATGACATTGCAAACACGAAAATCGAACTTATCGAATATATATAAATTTGTAACGGCTAAATGTAGTTGTTCGAGCAAAACATTGATGGCCTCAAGCGCAGCCTCTCGACCAAGTCCAGAAGAATGAGTCGCATCACTGAAATCGCACTGGTAACGAATTATGTTTGGACTAACACCGACTATAAAACACTCTATAACAACAATAATATCAATATCAATATCAATAATAATAATAAACAATACAAATCACATACATGTGTTGCATTTTGTTCTGATCCGATAATTGGATCTATAATAATCCGGATCTGTTCTCAACATATCTAATATTACTTTTAACACCATGTATGTATGTGTGTATAGCCTAGTTCGTGCTTGTGCCCGTCAATTATATTATAAAAAGTTGAGCATTTTGTCCATGCATATAACCTTCAAAACAAAAAATTATAATAATCTAAAAATACATACATTCAATACGCATTCTGTCCAGTATTATAAATAATTAATCGTATAATTACTTCATTTCCTTAATAATTATTTCTCTCTTAATACAATTTGTTGTTGATTGCGTCAATTGCTCGCTTTACATGAATCTCTACTGTACTTACTCTATACATAAACTATTTGCTTGTCTAATTTGTTGTTGATTTGTCTTCACGCGATAACAATAACCGATAACACAAGCAGACAACGTCCGAACAGCAACTCAAGCTTAAAAGAAAATAATCAAAAACAATAGTCAAAGCTCGTGTGCATGCATGCCATCTCTGTCTAGCATCCTATATTAAATTACCATTCCTATTTATGTATATGTATGGGTGCAGCATAACTGCATGTGTGCGCAGCAAGAGCATAACAAATAAAGGTGCATATAAAAGAGAGAATTCCATTTAAGAGCAGGCATTTTTGTCTAGGCAGAACTTAAGTTACATAAATTAAGGTCAGGCATTTATTTGTTGATTTTAAGCTTAGGTTTATTTATTTATATTTATTTATTATCGGTTATTTGTAGATACTGGTTTGTATGCACAAAAGGTGCATATAAAAGAGAGTATTTAATTTAGAAACAAGCATTCATTTCTAGTTTGGATTTAAGATAATTTTAAACTAAGGTTTATTTATTCATATAATATTATTATGTATTTTTTGACTTTTAATTTTTCGTGCGTGCATATAAAAAAGATAAAATGGTTGATTTTAAGTTTAGATTTATTAATTTATATATATACATATATATTCATTATGTTTTTAACATGGATTTTTGTTATATACATACATACATATAAACCCTAACAATCTTTACAATTATTTTCGATTCTTCTCTCTCTCTGCCGACGCGCCGCATCTGCCTCTGCCAAATTTGCCGACTGTCGTTTGCCATTTGCAATTGCACTCTCTTTTTGCATTCCTCTGAATCTCTCTCTCTTTTTCGATAAACCGATTCAATACATGTCAATTAGGTTCTAATGGGCGATTTAACGATGACGCGCCATCCGCCTGCGGCCCGGCAACATTTTAATATGGCCGGACAATACCTCAATTATGCAGATGCACATTCGAGTCCGAGTCCGAGTTCAAGTCAAATTCAAAATCCGCCACAATTTTGTTATAGCCAATTGAACAGCGGCGGATCGTCCTATATATATTATACAAGTGCGCCTCAGAGTTCGTATTCATCGAATCGATTACGCGATGTTGTTGTCGCTATTACGCCGGATACGGAAAGACAACAGCCGCCGCAGTATCCGCACTATTCACCGGAAACAGCAAGGACAGCAACAACGTCCAGCAGCAGCAACAACAACAACAACAATTTTACCTCATCCATGACGCTAACGGCAACCGTTTACTATCAACAACAACAATTGCAACAACAACAACAACAACAGCAACAACAGCAACAACATACGACATCAGCATTAAGAGAGTTGCAGCCAGCAGGCGGCGATAACAATAACGATAACAATAATTATGAGAGTGCGGCAAATGCAAACGCAAAACATTCATTGTTGTATTCATCAGTGCAGGCAGGTTTCTCCTTTTGTTTTGTATTTACATACATATATGATTTTTATCACGTATCTATTTAGTTTTGAACATTTTCTACACTATTGCTTAACGATTGATTTATCGATGACACTTTTAGTTGCTTTTTAGTTGATTTGATTAGCGCCAAAATGCATCACACACTCAATCATTCACAGATGAAGCCATCAAATTCACCACCACCACCACCATCACACACCCACACACACACAGACACTCACTCTGCGGCGTTAAGGCACACTCGAAAACATTTACATTTCAACTCAACATTCATTCATTCATTCCATTCTCTTTAATTGTATCCATGTAACAGGGTATTAAAGAGTATTGCCAGAATTTTGACCGTTAAAAATCGATAGATTAAAGAAAAATCTAAATACAAAAAAAAAAACAAATTATACAAGCTGAAACGAAACCGACAAAAAATAAGTATTTAGTGTTATCCATAAATTTAAAAAGCTTTTAAACAAAAAATTTAAAGCTAAAATGGCTAAAAAGTCTCTTCCTTTCTCTCATTCTCTTTGCCTCTTTGTTACCCTGGTACATGGACCATTTAATGCTTAGCTTGAAACACTTAATTTATTTATAAACGTATTACTATTAATTCTTTTTAGCTCTTTCTAGTCGTACAATTTGATAAAATAAACAAACTGTTTGTATTATATGCACCTTTGTAGTATTTAGTTGATAAACATTTAAATATCTTATTTATGGGTTATCTGGACGATTTGTGTATCGATAAGTATCGCTTGTGCCGATAACTTTTGTAGTATGTATTGTACAGTTTACCGCCACTAATCATTATGCTCTCTCATTACGCTCACTCTCCCTATATCTCTTACAATATTGAATTCACCACACCTGATTTGTTAGATACTTGGTTAACTGTTTTTGTGTACCTGCATGCCTCAGTGTTTATATTTGTTAAGTTAATAAACCAATATACCTACAAACAAACATACCATATAGATGTACACATATGATTTAAAAGATTTAAAAAAAAAAAAAAAAAACACAAAAAACATATTACGCTTACCAATTCACTGACGATGTTTTTCGTTTTGTTCTTAATTTCTCCTCTGTATGATTTTGATTGATATACACGTTTTGTTTTGTGTGTCATGTTCTCAATATTGTCAGAGTCTCAACGCCCTTATAGGATGTGTGTCTATAAGTCGGTGTTGTGGAGACTCCCTTGTGAGTAAACCAAAGAAAAATCTGAGCAAAACATTTTAGTTACATTTTATATTATCGTATACATACATACATACATAAAGTTAATCTAAATTAAAAACAATTATATATTTACATATATCGAGCCCTATTTGCGACAATAACGTATGCGCCAAAACGCAATTTTACAGGAGAGAGTTTTTTAGGTTTCGTTAAGTTGATTTCTTCGTGTCATTTGTCGCTTACGTTATTATTCACAGGTCAATATCTCCGTAAATATATAAAATAAAAATGTAATATTTTAGGTGCAGATGCGGGTGGTGTTTATAAACATATTGGCAAAAGAAAAAAATTTCGGAAAATGGCGCATACGTTATTGTCGCAAATAGGGCTCGATATATTGTGCGTAAGTTACATGTATATGTGTGTGTGTGTTGTCCTTGAGTTCCGTCCCTTGCGCACTCTCTCTTTCTCTCGCTCACTCACCCACACACTCGAATTTAAAATTAACACTGAAAGTTGTCTGTCCTGTTATTGTGTTTATTTGCTTTCGCTTTGAAAACCAAACCCACCACACACACAGACACACGCACTAACACACTCACAGACACAGCATAAAAGTCAAGAAAGGATGAACGCAAAACTCTCTTAACGTTCTCTTAATATGCATAACAGCATGAAATTAATAGCTTAAGCCTCTCTTTCTCTGTCTATCTTTGATAAACACGCACACCTCACACACAAACACACACACAAACACAGCGTCATCGTTTTGCCCATATGAAATGTATACATAGTATTTAATCTAAAACCAAATAAATACTAAATAAAAAAAACACACACATGTGTTGTATCAAAGAGCTTTTAACACATTTGAATCACTTTAACCACACTAATCCCACGGCGAATGGATAAAAACTAAAACCCCTAAAAAAATAATAATCTTTTCAAAAACAACAATAAATTTTTCAACTAATTTCCGTTTTTTTTTCGGTGTATTTAGCTGCGGAAACAGAGTCGCTTCAATGCTCGTAAAAAGTTCCAATTTGCCATATTGGTGATACGAGCTGTCATAAGGATACGACGCCTGCGTTATACTGCGGAGCCCTTACATATTGAGGATGCCATACGTGATCCCTATCGCGTCAAGGTGCTGCGCAAGGTGAGTGAAGAGAATGAATTTATACACCTTATTTTATCGCTCTCATTGTGCTAAAAGAAAATTAGAGCCGAGGTGAAGCGAATACGCTACCTTTAGTAAATTCACCACACAACTTGTCGGTGAAATGAAAATACTAGCATAAAAATAAACATTGATTTTTTGAATTTTTCTCATAAAATTGTTTAAACGTAAACAATTTTTATTCATTTTTCATTTTTGATCCAAGCTAAATAAAGTTTTTAAAATGTTAATTGAATTGCAATTCCTGGTCAAAACTCACCACACTTAAACTTGTTTCCTTCCAGGTTATCGACGGCTGCGCCTTCCGCGTCTATGGCCATTGGGTGAAGAAGGGAGAGGGACAGAATCGTGCTGCCCTGTTCGAGAATACTCCGCGCACCGAACTCCATGCGCTCTACATTAACAATCTCAGTCGATAGGAAAAACCAATCGGAAGGAAGCCCACGCAATACGCGCGCAAATACAAATCCAACACACACAAATGCACATATACACACATACGCACACACAAACGAAAATGAGCAAAACAAAACTATAAACATATGTACATACATACATACGTATCAAAGAAAGTGTAATCAGCAATCGTTGAGCTTCGATTGTTGTTGTTCCTTTTCACATATATATATTTTTTTCGGTTCGTTTTGTTCTTCAATCTGCTTCACATCATATAAATTCAGATTTCGTATGTACAAGATTTCGGATTTATTTGAGCTACTATGAACTATATATATATATACATACAAAAATATATATTATGCTAGCTTTACTTATGTACATACATACTTACATGCATACATATATAACAAGATTTTTAAATTGTCGCAAGTTCAACGACACACGAGAAGCAACAAAAATAACTGCATAACACACACAAACATACATACACACATGTGCATACATCAATACGGATGTAATAGAGTAGTGTAGTAGTGAAAGAATCAACCGTTAAGGCAGAGAATGAACGAAAAGCAAGAAATATGCAATACAAACGACCATACATAGATGCATATGTATTTTCTGTTAACGATTTTATTAAATTATTTAAATATATTGCTAAGCGTTTACATTTTAATTGTTATGTTGTAGTGTATACAAAATAAATAAAAACAAACAAACAAAAAAAAACGAACAACTGCAAATCAAACGCAGCGCCTATCGACTTTAAAATCGATAGAGATAACGGCTCATCGTTTAAATGTGCTTGGTGCAATCGTAAGCGCGCTCACAGCAATCGGGATAACTGCGATTCGTGTTGACAAAGTCACGCTGCTTGCAGCCCTTGGGTGGCGCCACCGCGGCGCAGGTGCGATACTCAACATATCCATTGTCCATGCAGGTAACGCCAGCACATGGATGATTGGGCGCCTTGCCTGCTTGTCCAGGCGACATAATCACATCGGAGGTCAAAACACACTTGCCCGGATGTGCTAAAAGAATATCAGAACAGTTGGCATTTGCATGTATTTAGTTTGGCTGTTATTTAGGAATGCTTAGGTACATATTTACATATGTATGTACTTACAAGGATTGTTGTGGTTAACGCGTGCAATGGCTGCCTCTGCTTGCTGCTGGCAGAGCACAAAGAGAGCGGCGCAAACAAAGACGGCGACAATGTTAAAGTGCGACATGTTTGTTATCGTTATCGATTTATGTAATTTTCTCAAAGTAAAGAGAACGTTCGAAGATTTGTTGTCAGTTGGGATGTAAGATCGCAAGTGCTGTTGATTCTGTGAAAACGTCAATGTTTTATACTGTCTTGTTATCAGAATTGAAACCCGAAAGCCAGCCCGTGTGACGGCTTATCGAGATTGTCGTCAGCTGAGCCGATCCGATCCGAGCTAAGCTGCCAACAACTTGACCTTGTCCAATGCATGGTATATGGCGTATGGCATATGACAATGTACATATGTATGTGTATCGCTCCTTTTCGCGCCCATGCCGGTTTATCGCCAGCTGCCTGTTTGGTTGCTTTTTATTATACCCTTGCCCAGAAATGGCATTTTGAGCTTTGTCAAAAAATGCAAAATGCATTTAAATATAAAATGTGAGTATTTAAAAATATTAATGCTGTGAAAAAATGTGGTTAAATTTATGTTTCAAGAAAATTTTATCCGTTTTTCAAAAACAATTTAATGATTATAATTAAATATTATTTTATTTTCAACACTTATTAAGTATATTTTTTTAAATAATATTTTTTAAAATCAAAGGGCATCACAGCTTCGTTGTGTCGATGATAGGCTTTCTTTTTGATTGTTGTTGTTGTTGTTGTTTGCGACGACTTCCCTGCGGTTCATTGAGTACTTAATTATATTATGCGTTTAGTATATACGCATATAAATAATTTTTGTGAAATACTTTAATTGTTTATTGATACACACACATACATACTTACATGTGTTTTTGTTTTTTTTTTATGACCGGCTGGCGCTTATCACGTTTTTCATTTCATTTTGTTGCTCACTGTCAATTGGCGACTGTTTTATTTTTGTTTTTTATATTATTATTTGTTTATTTTTTGGGGAATTTTCGTTCTGGTTTATAATGAATGTGGCATTCCGGTGGCTTCTGGCGTCTGATTCATTCGCACACAAGTCATACAAAAAAACGTCGCAAACTTTCACCGATCGTCGACTGGGATCTTCAACCTCTTCCCAAATAACCGTCAAAAGTTCAAAATAGCAATCGATATAAATATGCAATGTGTATATCGATAAGTGTCATTGACACTGCAACAGTTCAAATAAACGCAGAATTTTAAAGCTACTCAATTTGATCGAAAAATATTAGCTTAAAGTAGCTAATAATAACAAAAATTATTCTTTGAAAATAATTGGATTTTATTATTTTGTAGATTTGGCTTAAAACCGTTTTGCTTTAAAGACTATTTAAAAAATAGCAAAACAAGAATTTTGGAAGCTGCCAACGGAAAATGGATGCGTTGATTTGGTTTAATGCCAATGCGGCTTTAGATTTATTCCTTGTTAATGCACATACGGAAATAATTAAATCAGTTATTAATTCTTAATCGCATTGACGCGCATTTCAATTACCTTGAATTACTGCAAAAAAGCCACTTTTTGTATGAAAATGAGGAAAAAGTGGATTTTTCGCAGTTTACAAAAAATTATAAAAAATACTAGCGAAGAGATTTTTGAAAATTTTGTTTGCAGACTCTATTTGAATTGTTTTAAAAAACTTTTTCGTTGATATCAAAATTAACATGAAGTAAGTTCAAATCATGAGTAGATTTAACTTTAAGTGTTGTGTAAATACTTTTGACCACCCCTGTACAATGTTATCACTTTGCTCTAACGACCTACTGAGAGTTCTGTCTGCCTGTTTTTTATTCCAAGTAAAGCGCCATCTGAAAATAAAGCCATTTTAGTAAAAAACAAGGAGGCTCAGCCCCTCGCTTCGCTCGCGGGATAAGAGAGGATAGGAGAATATAGGAGAGGATAAGAGCGGATAAAAGAGATCCCCTCCTATACTCTCTTAACCTCTTCTCTTTTCTCCTATATTCTCCTACCCTCTCTTACCCCCTCCTATATTCTCCTACATTCTCCTATATTTTCCTATATTCTCCTAAGTATATTTTCCTATATTCTGAACCAAACTGACAGAATATGCACATGGGATGGTCGCAGACATTCTGACCAAATTTGGTTGAAATCGGACCACTATATCATATAGCTGCCACAGGAACGATAAGTCGAAAATCAAGATTTAGTATGAAATTTGTTGTTGTTTTTGGCGATATCTCTACCAAACTCATAGATTGGGAATATTCTGTCTTTTACATTTTGATCGAATTTGGTTTAAATCGGCTCACTAGATCATACAGATGTAATACAAGCAATTAGTCCAAAATACGTATTAGGCTATGGGACTGCCAGGGTACAGGGTATCTTATATTCGAGCACACTCGAGTGTAGCCGCGGAGCCCCCCCCTCGTTTTTAAATAAAATTGTGTTACAGTCTGCAAAACTTTAGAAAGCATTGCAATAAAATTTTTGTATGGCTTCATTTGTTTTTAAAATCAGGACTAAAAAATAATAATAAAAATAATAAAATGAACAACTAATTTTTAAAGCCACGAACTTTTTTGATGTATTTTTTAGGGTATTTTTGTTAAAATTCAGATAATTAGAAAAGTTAATGTTTTTTTTTAATATTTTATGTGCCTTAAATGAAGTTAATAATTTATATTTCTGAAATAAACCTACTCATTTGTTCTAAATGCATTGCTGTTATGTTTTTTCATTTCCTAAAGTTTGGCTTGCCAACTGCATACAAACTTTATTGATTCACTGTATATATTAGAGGGTTTCCTTGAAAATATTTTGATCAGCTGATCACTATTCTCTATATTCGATTAGTGTCAAGATTCTGTCGAGTATATCGATATGATACCGATTAACTATCGTTACTAGCATAAAGTTTTATAAAAAACGGTTTTTTTTTTGTTTCAATAAGTCCATCTGGCGGCACTAGCCACTGAAAATGAGATATCTGAATAACGAATCGAATCCGATCTACGACAGTGATCTACGACAGTTCGATGATGACCACGACGATTTTTTAGCCCTGGAAAGTCATTAGTCGTCGTTCCGACGACGCTCTTTTACATTTTACCGTTTTTCTTTTTTTTCTTCGTTTTTTTTTGTGCGGATTTTTCGATTAGCATTATGTAAGGTGCTGTTATCCTATTTCATACTTTATCAAACATACAAACCTTTTTGAACAAAGTACTTGGATGATGAGAATTTTTATCGAAAAATCATCTTTTCAGATGACGCTTATTTTCAACTCGGTGGTTAAGTCAATAAGCAGAGTTGGCAAAACCTCGAAAAGTACGTTAACTGATCATTTTAAAAACAGAATATTGTTGCCTGCTACGTGCATTTCGCGTTTGACAAACTTAATAGACCCTTCGTAATTTTCAAGTACAGGGTCTAAAGATTTAAAAATATCATTTAGAAAGAGTTGCTCTCTCACACACTCTCTCCGTCATATATGGAACTCTTTTCAATTCACGCAATTCTATGCCCTAACAGCAAGTATTTTGATTTAGTCAAGCATAATGTAACTTTTCTCAAAAAAAGTCTACAAAAGTGTATATGAAATATTTCACTTGAATTTGAATGCGCATGAAATAGCTTCTATATTTTATTTTTTAACATTTTATTATTGTCATTGAAATAGTTAACATTCATACAATTGATTCTCATTGATTTATTATCGTTTATTACATATGCAATGTATAATTTTTTTTTTTTTTATTTTTCCATTTTTGTATATTGAATTACAAATAGCAAGTTCAACTGTAAATTTGTTGGATAAGAAAATGAAAACATGAAAGTTTTTCGATACACAACGCGCTATGATATCAAATTGATCGATAGACGATAGGCACACTGAACGAAACATGTAGAGATTCGAGAATGAGGAGAGCTTTATAACTGTAGTATGATAATAAATATTTGTTCTCTAAAAACACAGTACAATTTCTAATTTACCATAATAATCATAATCATAATAATAATAATAATAATAATAATAATAAAACTTTTAGATTAGGTTCTTTAGGTGTATCCCTGGGTGGCAATATACATACATATATATCTTGAGAAGGAACAGGATCAGAAACAGAAACAAAGAATGAGACTGTATTCTAAATAGTTATTATAATGCTTAAGGAAACAATAATATATAATCTATATAATAAAGATCACACATAATGAGGAAATTTAGTTGGAAAATGAACAGAAATGTTTTCTCCTATTTTCTTTTTTTCCCTACAACAACACACACACGCACAACAAAAGTTTAAACGAGAAGCTGAACAATTTCAATGGACTCAAATGCAGTCACATACTATACATGTATATATATATAGATAGATATATATATGTATATAAACATTTTGCGTTTTATTCTAACGATTTAGTTGCTAAAAATGTGTGTTTTTGCTTCGCTATCATTAATCATCATTATTTTTGTTATTATTATTATTATTAATTTCTCTTCTATTTGCCATTGTGTAATTGTATATAATCATTTAGTTTTTTGGCTTTATTTTCTGTTTTTTTTTGTTTGTTTTTTTTTTTATTAAATGACACGCAAAACTTTTCTTCTTGTCTATAATTAATTAAATGTTTGTTTCGTTTTTGCTTCGTTTCCTTTTGCATTTCTGCCATTTATATCTTCTTTATCTACGCTTGACAAATGCGTCGACTTTTATATATATATATTCTATAATATATAAACGCATTTTATAACGTTAAAACATTTAGAATCGAACAAAAATCATTAAATAAAAAATTGTAGTCTAAACTCCAAACCGACTACGACTCCGACTCTATCGGATGTCTCTGTCGGTTGCTCTACTTCTCCTCCTCATCCTATGTTCCTCTTTCTCTCTGTCGTGTCAGATTCGTTTATTTGTTTTTGTTTTGGATCAATTGTTTGTGGTCTTCGTCGCTTAGATGGGCACATAGTTGCCCTTGGGCTTGTAGAAGAGCTGACCACGGAATAGACGACGACGTATCTCAGCGGCCAGCAGACGTTTCTCCTTCTTGATCTTCTTGAGTACACCCTTATTCTCCTGGGCGCGACGGGACAAATAGGGCAACACCTCCTCAACGGGTCCATACGGTATGTACTTGTAGGCGGAGTAGCCAGCCTGACCTATAACATTAATTAATGGATTGAATTACAATTATTAATGATTTGAGTTTCAATTCCAATTGCAGAACTCACCCAGCGGGAAGGTGATGTAATCACACATGCCCAACAATTGGCCAAAGCAAATGACCTTATCCTCCGGCGAGATGCCAATGGATTTCATATTCTCAATGGCAAAACGCACCGTATCCTCGTTGTGAGAGGCCACCATGATGCCAATCTTTCGGGCACCATCACCGACATCCTTAAGCACCTGTCAATCGATTCAATGGATTCATTCAAATTCAAATTCAAAATTCAACTGTTAAATGGCAACTCACCTTAATGCGACGCAGGCATTCGGTGAGTGTCTTGTGATACATATCCGTGGTTGCCTCATAGCTGGGATTCACGGGATCGGCATAGCCCAAGGCCGAGGCACGAGCACGCTCCTGATCCATGTACGCTCCTCTCACCAGCTTGGCGCCAAAGTAGAAATTCTGACGCTTCGCCTGCTCCAGATCTGTGACCACCTGCGAATCAAATAATAAATTAGTCGACTAACAGATAAGAAAACATACACTGAAATCAGAGAATAATTATTTTTAAATTTAATAATTATAGGTTTTTATTTAAGTTCAATCGAGAAGAAGAGTTGAAAACCATTCTTATGTTAAAAACTTAAAATAAAAGTATATCCAGGATACCCCATTCCAACATGGTAAATCATATTGAATTATTGAAGCAACTTCATCATAATGCATCGTTATCATAATTTGTTTGCCTATTTGTTTACAATATCCTCTAATTACAGGGTATACATATGAATGTATGGACTCACCTCATGGAAGGCCTCGCGCAGATAGCATTGATAGGTATTGAATACTATGGCCTTTTCCTTGTTGTACTTTCGCATCATCTCGAGTGTAATACGAGAGATCGCTGGCTGGAAATAAGTTTGCTCTGCATCAATCATAATGCGTACATCCAAATCAGCGGCAGTCTGAAAAATGAAAAGGATTCGAAAATCAGGCATCAATTAAAGATCTCTCGATCGGTTATAGATTATATTTGTTGTACCTTTACGATTGTGTTTAGACGACGGATCATGTTTCTAAACATCTCCTCCTCTTTGGGTGAAATCTGTGAGATCAGGCGACGCATTTGTCCCGTTATTGGATCGGGCACGCGAAATGTATCGCTCAACTGCGAATCCTCATCCACAATGCCGGACCAGGGAAACAGATGCAATATTCTGAGGGAACAGAAAAATAAAAAACAGAAATAATTAATTAATTGATTATTGATTTAACTAAATTGAAAATCGTATAAAATAACATAAATTGTCACACGCAGCCAACTTAATAATGCACAACAACGTTAAGTGTTGCCAGATCGCTGAAAGCTCCACTTTATATTCTGAGAAACTGCCAAGCTAAATTTTTGAACTCAATTTATTTGCAAATTATTTATATTTAAAAATACAATTTAAATTTGTAAAAAAAAAAAGTGCATCACGACAATTTATTCTAATTTGATTTTTAGACCCCGTACTTTAAAAAAAGTAAAGGGGTCTATTAACTTTGTCACAAAAAAAAAATGTGCGTAACAGGAAAAAGGAGGCGTGGCAGACCCCATAAAGTATATATATTCTTAATCAGCATCAACAGCCGAGTCGATATAGCCATGTCCGTCTGTCCGTCTGTAAGAGCGCCTAGATCTCAGAGACTATAAGAGCTAGAGACTCCAAACTTGGTATGTAGGTTGGTCTATATTGCAAGCAGATCGAGTTAGTTTTAGATTTTGGATCGGACCACTATATCATATAGCTCCCATAGGAACAATCAGTTGAAAATCAGGTTTTAGTATGAAAATCTTTTTTGTTGTTTGAGATAACTAAATAAAACTAACAGAATATGCATATGGGATGATCCTATACATACTGACCAAATTTGGTTGGAATCGAACTACTATATCATATAGATCCCACAGGAACAATCAGTTGAAAATTAAGTCTTAGTATGGAAATCTTTTTTGCTGTTTGAGATTTTTCAACCAAACTGACAGAATATGTATAAAAGATGGTCCCATACATACTGACCAAATTTGATTGAAATCGGATTACTATATCATATAGCTGCCATGGGAACGATCAGTCCAAATAAAGTCTTAGTATGAAAATCTTTTTGTTTGAGATATCTTTATAATAAGTACGGGGTCTCCGACAGTCGAGTACCGCTCGACTGTAGCACCGCCGACTAGTTTTTCTTGTTTTAACTCGTCTTAAGTTCGCAAATACATAATAGCTATTATTTTGGAAACTTTCGATTACTCATTTCATTAAATAAGCTTAAAAAGAGTTTTAGAACTTACCCCTCCTTGTCCGATGTAACATTCTTCAGGAACGTTTGGACGTCCTTGTTGTCGCCAATGCAAGCGTAATACTGCTCGAGATCCTTAATGGTCTTGTGATGGGTCAAAACATTGCCCTGACCGCCGACAAGTGCCTCCATGTATTTACGTGTGCGCATTATGACCTCGGATAGTTGCAGCTATAAAAATAGATGAGCAACAAAAAAAAAAATAGAAGAAAGAGGAATGCAATTAACTGTAAAACTAAATATAGACTGACAGAGAAACAGAGAGGGACACAGAGGGGGGAAGCAGTGCTGCCAAAAATGTCAGAAATAAAATAAATACTAGATATAGCTGTTAAAAATATTAAAAATTCATAAAGAAATTCTATTTTTTTTTTAAGTATTACTATATTAAGACTTAATCTTAGAATGTTTTCGAATTAAGCTTATCATAAGAAACTAATCGATAAAAAATCACGATAATCTTGGACGCCATCCGTTACTGTTTCCTGATTTGAGCAATTTAATTAAGTTAATATTGCAATACCTCAAATATTTTATGATTTTCTTGAGTATACAGAAATTATCTGGCAAGCTAGCTATATAATAGCTAAAATGGCAACACTGTAGAGACGACAAGAGTGAGAGAGGGAGAGGGTAAAAGAGATATACTTACCAGCAACTGTGGACGGCCCAAGGCGGTTAATTTAATAGCTGTGATGCCAGTTCCAAAGGTGGCGCCTGTATATCGTTATCGTTGTTTTTGTTGTTGGATTCGGAAATGAGAAGCATTTTGAAAGGTAAGTGAGTGACTGAATGTGACATGAGAGAGGCGAGGAAAAAGCGGGAAGGCGGGAAGAAGGCAAGGCAAAAGCTAAACGGGGCAAAAGCAAGGCAAAAAGCAAAAAAAAAAAATAAGATAAATAAATGAGGCGTCATTGTAGCTCGATACACGATACTCGATAGGCATGCAATCGATACGTCGACACACACACACACACAGTTTACACAATAAAGCATAGACTAAACTAAGGAAAGCGAGAAACAAACAAAAACAAATACTAAATTAAAACATAAGAAAAAAAAAGCAAACAAACGGCGACAAATGAAATCAAATTCTCGCCAAATAAGAGACTTTGACTTTGAGGCTTAAAACGGCTTTTTGCTCTTACCCTGGGCCAGAGCACGCGGCTCCTTGGCATCGTCGTCTGGCAACACACACATATCATATCACATATATCACACAGACATACCCACACCAATTAGGCAATTTTGCGATTAGTCGTTCAATTTCGATAAATGGGATCAATTGGCATTTTTTGGTTGCCATTTGCATATTGATTAGTTTTGTTAGTTGCGTTAAGTGGTTATCGTTAATCGGTTATCGTTTATAGGTTAGTTTTTTTTTTCAATTTTTTGAGGCGCCGTCGGTTTTGCACATTGTTTTCAAAATGGTTGTGAAAAAGAAATGCATTCGAGAGAAAAATTAATAAAAATTATAATCAAATAAACAAAGTTATCGCAATTTTATGTAGATCGATAACATAATATTTACAATACGTATCGGTAGTCGTAATGCTACTAAAATCATGCCAGAAAGCGTTCATAAGGAAACCTTACCCCAATCTTACAATCGATAACCAAATTTATCGACTGCCTATCTGTCATGCAAGGAATCAAAGTCGTTCGTTTTTCGTACGTTTCTGACTTTTTTAGCCCGATAACAATGCCATTTTCGCATTCGATAGATATTATCAATTTATTAAACCCACACAAACCAACTGTTGCCCCCAAAAAAGTATGCAAAAGCCTTTGACAGAAAATAAGAAAGCTTAAAAAATATCTTGAAACTAAGAAAAAAATATAAAAAATTTGTGCAGACATAAATTGAACACAGGGTGCATTGGGAATGCACAGGGTGATGCACAGCACATGCATTTGAATAAATGTTAGTAATAGAATTGATTATATATTTAAAGGGTAGGTGGTTGGAGGGTTGGCGAACAAATGAAGGGAGACATACCCGAAACAGCCTCCAGACACTTGATAAATGTCTCCATGTTGCGCTCACAGGTTGCCTCGTTCAGATAGAAATAAGTTCGAGCACTGCTCACCTTATAACGACGATCCGCAAACGATTTATCCACATGATATTGGGGCAAGGCGCCAGCGTCCTTTGTGTTATCTCCGGCACTTGAAACGGAAGATCTGTAAGAAGAAACACAAGGGAATTAAATGGAATGAAACGATAAATGCGATCGAATGCGATCGAATGCGATATCGACATATACTTACTCAACTTCACGCTTCTCAGCCTCCTCCTGGGTAATATCCTCTTCGACGGAATAATCGAGAATCGGCTTAACGCCAAACGAGCGAAGTCTGCCAGAAAGCGCAATAGAAAGACCAATAAATTAGTGCGAAAACAAAATGCGGCTAAATAAAAAAAGCGTAATGCAACACCAAGAAGTGAAAACAAGTAAGAAGGATATTTCTTAAGCACTCCGAGGATTTAATACCCTTGCAGAGAATTATGAATTTTAAAAAACATTTTTTTATAAGTAATATTTTGGAAGGTAAAGATTTTGAAAAGAAAAATAATCTGCCGTCCGATTTTTACTAAGTTTGGATATATATTTATTACATATTTCACTATTATCTACAATTTTACTTTTTGTAAAATAAAAAAGTAGTAAAAAAAACTCATTAAATTTGATTCTGAATTCTTTAGTATTAAGGTTTGGACAACTCCATAGACAAATGTCTTATCGTCAGACTTTAAACTTTTATAAATTTATCAATGCTGAACAGATTTTCAAGCGGAATGTCATTTTTAATATTATTTTTACATTCAAGTTTATTTAATTTCATTAAAAATCAACTTTTTTCATGAATTTTTAATTTAAGACACAACACTATGTATACGATATAGTAATTCAGACGAACAGATGTATCTGATCAAGAATATTTATTATAACTTCTATGTTACAGCTCCATTAAAATAATCGCATTCTTCTGCATAGGTATAAAAAAATCGAAAAAAAAAGAAAATTATTAAAAAAACGAGAGGGGAAAATGGGATGTTAGGCAAGAGAAACATTTAATTTGTTGCTTAGTGTTGAAGTGTGCTTGTATTTGTAGTTGTTGTTACTGCTGTTGTTATTGTTGTGGTTTAAACTGTTTTTTGGTGCGCTGGGAACTGGATTGAGAGATTTGATGGGGGAAAACAAATCTCGACGAAAAACAAGGGAAAACGTAAACGAAAAAAAAACATGCCACATGCCACATATGGATTAATTAACTGGAGTTAGTTCAATGATTATATAATTGGATAGTTTGGGATGATTAACACATGTATTTATATAGAAATTGATCAATTTTCGGGCACCTCTCGAGGGCGGGAACAATCGTGTGGCGATTCTCGCCGGCCACAAAGTGTCCATAGAAGCTGGACTTCATCAGCAGGACGAACAGTTTGGCGCCCAGCAAAGTGCGAGCAACTTTTAAAAGCTTTATCGTTTACCGATTATCAATTATCGTTCGTTGTTTATTTATTTTTATCGGTATTATTTGCATAGCGCCCAACAGCAAAGCAATAAAGTAGGAGTGTAGTTTTGGAAGAAAAGATACAAAAATAAAGAGAGAAAGAAAGAGAGAAAAAAAAAACAGAAATATGGCGTTAGTTCAATCATATGTTCAATTTAACAATTACCTTTCCAGTGTAGGTATTATCTTGATCTGATCCTCACCGGCAACAAAATGGCCATAGAATGTTGCCTTCATCAAAGCTGTAAATAACTTTTTACCCAACAAATTCTTCGCCGCTTTCATAAGCTGTGATAGGTGGTCATATATTTAAGAGAAATTCATTTTAGCAAACATACACACAAATTTCAAGGATTCAAAAATATACATACATAGATAAACAAATAGTGAATGAGAAAGAGGGAGAAGGGACAGGAGCGAAAAACACACATTTAAAATAATATCGTATATCAAATTTAAAAGTTTTATTCATTTGTTGCACACACACACACACACACACACACACACACACGCACTCTGACAACAGACAGAATATGAGATTGAATAAGAATGAGTCGAAAATTGAATTATTTGTAGATCATTTGCTTTTGTTGTCTGTTTGTGTTTGCTCTTTTCGCGATACATAAATCAGTTGGAATAGCGCCAACAAAGAGAGATATGTATGTATGTATGTTATGTAGGTGGAGAGGGGAAGGCAGAGAGAGAGAGCGTCATATGCCCGATCGTGTCAAGGCCAAGCGCGATGACAAACTGCGGCGAATATTGATTGTCTCTATGCGCGTGTGTGTTGATGTATGTACATATGTGGACAAGCAGTTAGCGGGGAAGTGGAGCTCAGCTGCTGTTAAAAAGCTCACACCAAAAAAAAAGAAAAAAAAGAAACACCAAAAAAGTTAAAGTACAGATGCTCGACTGTTAGCTGCCCAGTAGCCGTTAATTAAATAAAAGTTGAAAACTAAATGAAGTGAAAAAATATTTAAAGAAACGTTAAATTTGATAGCCTTTACTCTTAGCACCGTTTGTTTTTTTTCAATTTAATTATAACTAAAGTAAAGTTTAAAGTTTGACATTAATATATACACATTTTACGTCCAAATATCTTTTTAAATAGTTTTTGAGAAAGAACAAGCCTTATAGTTTTAAAGATATAAATTGCCATAAAGTCATAAGCCTCTCTACAGTCTCGAATACACTGGCCTAAAAGTAAAAACAACAACAACAAGTTATTTTGATGGTCGCCCGCTTAAAGGAGCTTTTTAGTCAAGGCACGTGTGTGAACTGCATGAACCGGTTAATCGGGAAGCTAAGGGCGGTCAGAGAGAGAGGCGGAGAGAGAGAGACAAGAATGGGTTATAAATAAAATTATGTATAAATATATGTACATATGTATTTGCTTTTAAAAACAGGTTACATAAATTTTGGCAATGTTTGCTAAATTGTCTGAAGGCAAGAAGAACACACAGGTGTTCGCTTTTTGAGCTCTGGCCCCGCGACACGAGACCGACCAAATGGTCAGTGAGGGAGAGCGGGGGGGGGCAAACCGCAAATAGAACAGCGGAAATGCGAAGAGTAAGCGAGCGAGCGAGCGAGAAAGTAATTAACGTTGTCAAGTGACAAACACTCACACTCACTCACTTAAACTAACTGCAAATGCACATGCAAGTATATATATGTATATTTCTATTTATTTGTATAGTCATTACTTTTCCATTAAATCGATCAAACACACTACATACAATCTGTCATAATAATCGATAAGCAATTACAAAATCGCATACGTAATACACAAACAAACACAAACACACAAACACACATGTGCACAATTTGCATGCGTGTCTTTGTGTAAGTGTGACCATTGCCTCCGCCACTATCGCATCGAACGGTTTTTGTAGTTGCGATTTGATTGGCGCTCTTTTGGGGGCCCGACTGCGTCTGTATCTCTACATGTGTGTGTTTTTAAGTGTGTGTGTGTGTTTCGGGGTATGTGTGTGTGAGTGTTTCTAGGTATTTGTTACTTTGACTGCTGCCGCCGCTGCTGACGCTGCTGCCGACGTCTCCGTCGACTGATGCAGTAACAAGGTCATAAAAACGCATTTGATTTACACGCTCTCTTGACTGACTCACACCACCTATGTACATATTAAATAATACGTCTAGTCTTTATATATTCATTGCCCCTCCCTCTATCATCAAACAGGCAATTAGAGCTGCATTCACAACTGGTAGTGTCATTAAAAATATCTGGAAGCCTTAAGATATACACAAACAACAAATCAAAATGAATGGAGAAAGAGAGAGAGAGGAGTAAAGAGCATTAAGTGTAGACAGACAATTAGAAAACTGTATGTTAGCATTAGCACACTGTGCGATCGAATCATGTGAAGTGAGGTGGAGTGTGGAGAGGAAATAAGGGGAACTACAAAAGCTTGGAAACTTTTGAGCACAGGCAAAAGAGAGTCAAGGAGCCGGCATATTAAGCTGAACTTTGGCATTTGAGGATAGAAAAAAAAGAGAGTGAAGGTTAAGAGAAAGAGAAAAATAATGGGGATATCTTTATAAATAACTAGAAAGAGTAACTAGAGTCAGCCGGCATTTTAAGATGAACTTTGGCATTTAACACTAGATCTACCACACCAGTCAAAATGACTGGTTTTACTTTTTATTTCATAAATATTGACTAAGTGTTTTTATTTTTTTTCAATATTATGTTATGACTTTTTAAATAACCACTAAATACATACAATTTGATAAGTTAATTTCATTTTGTGTTCATAGGAAAAAAATTTTTTTTTGTTTTTGGCACTTATACCGTAACCAGTCATTTTGACTGGATATATGTTTGATATGCAAATGCTTTATATTTTGCCCTTTTAGGACGTTCCCTTGTTTAAACATCACTGTTTGTAAGTTTGTTTACACATCCCTGTAATAATCAATTAGTGTGACAGCATATTTTTCGGGAATTCCCCTATTACAAAAAAAAATTTTATATCAGGAATTTTGTTGAAAACCGTCATGAGACATCATTTATTCATTGAGTTCAATTCTGTTCTGTTCCAGTCAAAATGACTGGTACATTAAACCATGTAATAAACATGATTATTTTGATTAAAACTAAAACACAATTGATGCATTTTTATGTTTTTATTTATATTTTTTTATTTCTCATCAATTAATTTAAAGGATTAAAAATTTTAATATAAAATAATAGGACTTTTCTTAACCAGTCAAATTGACTGGCTCTGGTATAAATAGGTATGCAAATTTCTTGGTAAATCTAGTGTTAAGAGTGTTTTTTGCCCACCCAAAGTGAAGGTTAAGAGAAGGACTTACATTTTACATAAATGAGAGGGAGATTCCAAAAATTGATAAGTTGATAGGTTTTGATAATGGCTGCTCTTACCTTCATATTGTGCTCCACAAGCTTCTCGCTGCTGCAGATCATATAAACCATGTAGGCGCGCACCAGCTCCCATGTTGTCTTGCTCTTAAACGCTGCAACCGGATCATTGAAACTGACATCGAGAGGATCCCGTTGCGGTTGACCTTCTGCATTCGGTTGAGCCGACTTCGATTCCAATTGTCCTTGTTTGCCGCCGCCAGCACCCCGATTCTCTTCAGTTGCCTCGGCGAGTGCAACTTGAGCCTGCTGTTGATCGTTTGCAGCCGAATGCAAAGAGCGTGCTCCGAAAAAGGGAGACGGCGAGAGCTGCAGTTGCCGGCGCTGCTGGTGTCTCAGTCCGTTCAATACATCGAGAGCGTAGACGGTGGAGGAAGGGGAGGTGGAGGAAAGAAGAGTAGCTTTCCCACTGAATGCCGTTGCAGCCGTATGTAGTGCTCTCTTCTGGTTACATTTGCCATTATTGGTGGCAGCTGCTAATGCTGCCACCAAACTGCTGCTGCTACTTGGACTGTTGCAACTGTAGTAGACCAATTTAATTGTACGCTGCGAGCTCACGGAGCGCAATTGAGCCATTACAGAGCAAGTTCGATATTCGATATTTCAACTCTTTGATTTATACTCTTCTATTGTGCAGTACAAGTTGTCTTCTTGTTCTGTTACTTCTTCTTGTAGCACACTTTGCACCGTCTTCAATTCGCTTGTCGATGACGTCTGAATTAAAATATTTACCAAAAAAAATAAACAATAGATAAATCTCACAGCTGATTTTGCATTTGTCTCTTTCCCGTTTAACGTTAACTGTTTATATTGAGCTTTTTACTCTCTCTCTCTCTCCCTCTCTCTATAAGAAGCTGTCCATTATGTGATTATACAACAATTGCAAAAAAGAGGAAAAATAAAAAAGAGATGGAGAGAGCACAAGAGCGTGATGTTAGAGCTTGCAGAAAACAAAATAAAAACACATTTATTTCATGCTCACTCGCTTACATATAAAAATATAAGCACACACACACACACTTGCACTAAACCGTTTGTGCACGAAATTAAATTAAAAACGAATTTCAATTTCAGTTGCTAAGCTCACGTTCATTGTTCTACATATGTATGATGGTAGTGTACCTGCCTGTTATTTGTTGCTCAGATTTTTTTTTCTTATTTATTTATTTTTCTTCTTTTTGATTGCGTTTTGCGCTGCGTACGCAACGAACGAACGTTTTACTACGGCAAAAGCACAGTTCAAACTGTCAAGACGACAGCGGCGAAATGACTACTGAAAGCCCCCAAGAGACGAACATAAATACAACGCATACAAATGTAACAAACGAACGAACGAACGTCGCGTCGTCGGCTGACAGGCAGACACTGCGACAGCGCAGGCGGCATTCATCCTGCGCTGCCGTCAGTGATGACAGGCTTCCAGGAATAAAATAGCTAGTTTGATCCAAAAATATAGCCAGAAATAGTGTCTTGTTTTAAAACCATACAATTTTTTAATTCACTTACAAAAAAAATCTTTTCTCATTATTTCTCTCATGAGAATATTATATTAGCTCAATTATAGGATTTTTATATTATACATTTTCTACACCAAACTGTCGATTTTTTTTTTGGCTAAAAGCATAAAAGCTGAAATGACAACACCGCCGCTGCCGTCGTCATTGTCGCTTACATAATATTTGCTGTCTCACTTCTTCTCCTCGCACACGGACAAACGAACTTCGCTGTGTGACGTCACACGTACAAGCCCCCTGGTTTTGGAATATCACGGCAAAATAACGGGGTGACTTTGGTTGGGGCTGCATTTCTCTTAATTTTTTGTTTTTGACCATAAAATTAAAATGCGCCACAAGTGATGAGACGACGACGAGAATTGCCAAACGAATCTCTCAGTACATTGTATGTGAATCTACACTAATTGGTGTTAATTAAAAAACGTGCAAGTTGAAAATCCCTCCCCCTCCCTCGCACACCACGAACATCACAAGCAAAGCGAAGGCAAAGATTGTGATTGCTTCTCTTAATTTATTAGCGTCATGCTAAATGCACAGCAGACGACGAGACGACGCGCAATCAAATTCAAATCAAACTTAGCGGGTTTCCATTACACACGCACAGAGATTTCATTACATTTAATTATTATTATTGCTATTAATGTATATTGAGAGAATAGAGCGAAAGTGAGCGCGAGGGTGAGCGAGCAATTGCGTTGGCGTCGCTCAAATTGGGCAAATGTGCAAATTCATCAAAAGAAACGCTTTCTGTTGCTAGCTAGAATCTCGAATCTCTCTCCCGCTCTCTCGCTTCACTTACTCTCGCACTTTCAGTTATTGCATTGATAGTTGTTATATAACTGTGCTTTGGCTCTCACGTCACACCGACTAACGAAAATCCTTTTATTACGCATTCACAAGTACGTATGCATGTTTGTCTGTATCTTTATACATACAGTATATCATGCAATTCATTTGACAACGCGAAAAAAATTTATGTATTTTTTTTTTCTTATTTTTCATAATGGTTAAAACTGTAGAATCACAATATTTGTGTTTGCTACCTGTTCTATTAAAATAAGAGAAAAAATAAAATACCACGAAAAAGTAATTTTTGCTTAATAGAATATGTACGTTTTCTCTATGTCACAGCAATTACTTGACATACTGTGCGTCGCTTGGTTCGCGTTTATTCGCCGCCGTCGGTCGCTTCGCCTTTTAAATGATTTATTTATGTATGTGCATATGTACATTTGTATACCTGCATGTCTCGAGATACATACATATGCATGTACATATGCATGTTTTGTTCTTGTTTCCAGCAACTTAATTACATATTTATACAACAACATACATACATACATATACAACAACACTTTCAATTTCTTTTGCGCCTTTCTAAATTGCAAATTTCGAAACTTTAAAATTTTTTAATTGAAAAAAAGCCGAATGTGTTATTTATTTGTTATTTATTTGAAATATAATGCAAAGCATTTATATTCCTACCTCATGCAATTTGTTGTTGTTTATTTTGTTCGAATTTCGATTATTTTTTTTTTTCTATTTTTGATGTTTTTCTATTTTTGATGTTTTTGTCGTTTGTCAGCTGTCAGCATGTACATACAAATGTGAACTGTAAGGGTCTGAATGCGCGAACAAACTAAATTAAGGCCAACATTGAAGCGAAACTGCTGGCGAAAGCTCGCTCGAAGCTTGCGAATGGGTCAAAACCGAAACCGCGTGTAGCAACAACAACAACAGCAGCGAAGTGAGTACGAAGAGAACAGTAGCAATGGCGGCTATGTACATATGCATGAATGTACGTACATACATACATACGTACGTATGACAGCTGTTTGTTGTTGTTGCCTGGGGTTGTTTTCATCTACATATTTCGTAGCTATTTGCTTTGCACGTGAGGTCTTAACACAGTGCTCGTAAATCACGCGCCCACCATTTTGTTGTCTATTTATTGTTGGACTAAGTACGATCCTCGCACTTACCTTGTCCAATTGGAATGCCTGAGCTAATCTATGCAGCAAACGGTTGGTTAACTTCTTATCTTTTACGCACACCTATGCATGCATTCCAACACACACACACATGTGCAATACCGGCAAACTGTCTTCTGTTTACAAAAAAATGTGTGGCAGCCTTGGCAAAGTTTGACCAAAAAATTCCAAGGTGGCAGCCTTGGCAACGGTGGCAGTTACGACCATATTTAACAATTTTCTAAATAGTTGCCAATATGGTTTATACTTAATTTTAAAGCTAGAATTTTTAAACTTTCAAAGGAGTGTTTGTTATATTTTAGTCGACTTTTTTAAAAATTTTTTTTACTGTTTCTAACTTAACTTCGTCAACACGGGTGACGTACCAATTTGAAAATGATCTCTATTATTTTAGAAAATTAAAAGTTTTTTTTTATATTTAAATTGCACTTTTATTATTTAAATTAATTTAGTAATTTAAAAAAATATATAAAAAACACAAAAAGTTGCAACCGTGGCATTTTTAGCCCAACTTTGGTAAAACAAGGTGGCAGCCTTGGCTCCCAAAACACGGACATTTTTGATCATTTTACTGTCGATTTTTCTTCGATGCTTTATTTTCAAACATCGAAAACATCGAAGGAAACACCCTCTGTACAGCAGCAGTTACCTACAAACCACATAAAATCGATATCTATCGATAAATGGCATTTTCAATTGAAAATTCAAATATGTTATTTTATATGAATATATGTATAATATATTATGTATATGTTTCCACTTTCACAATATATAATAAATTATAGCTACAATATATGGTATTAGAAATAATAATAATATTAATTAACAGTTAATAAGCGCAGCACATATGCATACAACAATATTAATGGTGTTTGTTTGTTTTTTGTTTATCTAGAAAACTTAACAGAAAAAAAAAAAACAAATTGAGAAAAACAGCAAAAAAAAAACAACTTTTTCTTTTAAAAAACAATATTGCAAGTAAGAGAAAAAAAAACAAATAAGCGTTAAAAATGTCTCTTTTAAAAATTTGATCTAAATTGTTTTTCTCATCTTCCACAGCTTAACTTTAACATTTTGTTTATACATATGCGTGTGTGTGTGTGTGTGTGTGTGTGGCTTTGTTTATGTTTCTGGTGTTTACATAATTATTGACTAAAAATTGTAGATCCAACGAATGTCTATTTACGCGCAGTGTATTTGCAAATTGTATCAATTTACAGCTACAGTTACAGTGACAGGCACGAATATATCGAGCCCTATTTGCGACAATAACGTATGCGCCATTTTCCGAAATTTTTTTTTTATGCCAATATGTTTATAAACACCACCCGCATCTGCACCTAAAATATAACATTTTTATTTTATATATTTACGGAGATATTGACCTGTGAATAATAACGTAAGCGACAAATGACACGAAGAAATCAACTTAACGAAACCTAAAAAACTCTCTCCTGTAAAATTGCGTTTTGGCGCATACGTTATTGTCGCAAATAGGGCTCGATATTATTATCATCATCATCATCATCATCATCATCATCATCATCATCATCATCATCATCATCATCATCATCATCATCATCATCATCATCATCATCATCATCATCATCATCATCATCATCATCATCATCATCATCATCATCATCAAAGGAAACAGAACAATAACAATAAGACTATTTATATATATGCATATATATAAACATAAAAATCGCTCGTTTACTTCAAAGCTGTTGTTACTAAAAAAAACACAATTTCGCAGATTTATGTTTTCTTTTAGTAATGACAGTTTTGAAGTAAAAAAAGAGCGACTCAATATATATTTATATATATAAGTACAGCTTAACAGCGAACAACAATTTTGGTTGTGGATCGTGTTGGAAGTTGTTGTTGCCGCTGTTGTTGCAACAGCAACTGCTGCTGCTGCTAGTTGGACTTGGTCAGCTCAGTGCGATTGGCGGCCACTTCGGCCAGAATGAGTAGATCTGAGGTAGAGGTCACATCAAATGTGGCAGCATTGGTTGTAGCTGCTGTTGCAGCTTGTGCTGTTGCTGTTGGTTGCAAGCGAGCAACGGCAGCTGGCTGCAACGGCAACGATTGATTAAAGTAATAACAACCGTTGATGGTCAGCGGCAAAATGGAGGCCACCTCCTGCTCAATGGCGCTCACATCTCGACGTGTTATGCTCTCCTTGCGTGCCTTACGCTTTTGACTGCCCACGGCCGTTGTTGTTGCTATTGTTGCAGCGGCAGCGGCAGCTGTTGCTGCTGTTGTTGTTGTCACTTCAGACTCGGATTTGTTTCTAGTTTGTTTGCTAAACTTTTGCAACTGTTCGCCTGCTGTTGCTGCTGTTGCAACTGTTGCTGCTGCTGTTGCGCTGCTGCTGCTGCAGCTGTTGGAGTTGCGCTGCTTTTTGCTGCTACTGAATTTCTTCTTCTTTTTGGTGCTACGCTTGCGTTGCAAATACGCATCCAAACTGAGTGCCGGTAATTCCTTGATTTTTTCCTCCAAATCAAATTCAGATGAATCGCACTTGTTGCGCCTGTTGGCAGCTGTTGTTGTTGTTGTTGCACGTGTTGTTGTTGTCGCTTTTAGCTCGAGCAACTGTTGCTGGCAATCAGTTGCTGTGGCTGCTGTTGTTGGTGATATTGGTGGCGTGTTGCTGTCGCTGTTCAAGCGACATTTGCTCTTCTTGGCAATCGCTGCCAATTGGCCGGAATTTATCAATTCCTGATAGATTTTGCCCTTGCAAGAGCGTGATGACTTAAGTTTTTTGCCAGGAGAGCCACGTTCTTCCTCCTCGCTCGAATTGCTGGCGCTGTCAGCAGTTTGCAAGCAACGCTTGTTGCTGTTGTTGTTATTATTACTGTTGTTGTTGCTATTGTTGTTGTTTTTGCTTGGCATGTGCACGCTTAGAAATTGCGTTGTCTCGCTGAGCGCCTGCTGCAGTGCATAATCCTTGTCCTGCACATTTCCCGCATTCCCACTCAACAAAACACTCAATTCGCCCATTTGTGTCTCATCGGCAAATTTAAAATAATTGCGACGCAACACGTGTGCAACTTCGATTGGCTCCCACTGTTGTTGTTGCTGATGTTGTTGTTGTTGTTGCTGCTGCTGTTGCTCATCGTTTGCATTTGTTGCAACTGTATTGCTGGGACGTGTTGCAAGCGTGCGTAACGGCGGTGCGGGCAGTTTGTACCATTTAAAATTGGGATTGGCGTTGAAAAAGGCATCCTTGTTCTGCAACATTAAAAGATAAAATTCTATTAGAGTACTCTAATCAAGTAACGAGAGAAAGAGAGGGGAGAGAAAGATTACTGTATGTAATACGAAAGCATGTTGAAACTATAGGAAGGTGACTGATTCGCTCGACATGCCCTCTTTTTCGGGGCGACAGCGCATAAAACGAAAATGAGTGAAGAGTAAAGAAAACTTATAGTTTCATCATGTAAGAAAGAGAAGTGAGCAGCATTCAAATTTGAGTGTCAATGGTGTTGCTAAATTTGTAAAATCTTTGTTATCCCAGACTAAATTCAAATGTTTATGGCCAAGTTGCCATATCCAATTGATGTTTTAATAGTGCTTCCAGACTGCTGATATCTATTTTTATTCTAGACAATCGATTTCGAATCTTCTCTTCTTTATCCTGGTATTTCTAATTGGAATTCCAATGGTGCTGTTAGGCGGGCTAAATTCATTAGAATTTCTCTCTATCTCAGACAGTGTTGCCAGGAGTTGAGCGCCCGCATAAGCTAGATTTTGAGTAAAAATAAGCTAAAATAAGCTAAAAACAAAATTGCAAGGAAAATGCAAGAAAACATACAATATCATTAGGTTTTTCTTGAAGTTAAATTAGTTAAAATATCATATCATCGATTTCATATCATATTTTTGTGATTGAGCCCATTGATGATAAATGTTTTTTGGACGCCGCATGCTGCCTTATATCAAAAACTTTGGCTGCTATTGTGGATTTGCAATTGCAGCAATATGCTTTTGAAATTGCTATGAAATTGCTATCAGCTAAATTTACTACTTTCCAGTCAAGCATCGCGGAATAGTTGCTTTTACAATATTTTTGGCATTTTTGCAAGCTTCACTTGATTTTACAATTCAAAAACAATTCAATTCGATTAGATATCTTGTTCTTTGTTACGTGAACTTTATTCTAATGATCTTGAATTTGTGATCATAAAGCTATGAAATATTTCGTTGATGTCACGAATATGAATAGAATATGCTATTTGAATTTTAAAATATGCTAGATTTCAGGCTATAAGCTATTTGCAAATTTAATAAGCTTTTTAATTTTCAAAAATGCTAGATCTAGCCTGAAATATGCTAAATTGGCAACACTGATCTCAGATTTAGCTCAAATTTAAAGTCAAACGTGTTGCCAGATGTCCTCATTTTTACTCCCAGAATTCGAACTGGCTTGCCAGACTGTTAACATCTGGTTTATTTTAGCATTTCAAATTCAAATTCAAATCGCAATTGTGCTGCCAGACTGCCGACAGACAAAAATAAGCTCATAAAAAAGTAAATTAAAATTATTACAAGTTACAGAACCAAAACTTAAACAAGAATTATGTAAATAAATCAAAAAGAATTCTGCTCACCTGTTGTGCCAGATCGGTGAAGCACTGCTTCTCCTGATCGTCCAGAGCTGCCCACCAATCGCCGAGTATCTTGGTAATGGCGCTAAAATCAAATTGAAATTGAATTATATGTTTACACACATTGTTTATTTATGTAATGTTTATGTTTATGTTTATTTTAGTTAACCCACCGATTCTCTAGCGACTTGTAGCGCTCCTTGACAATGGCACGATGGCGTTTACAGAATATGAGAAATGCGTTCATGGGACGACGTGCATGATGTTCAGGTCGCATATCCTGATCAACAGCAGATGACAGTTGTTCCTGTTCCTGACCAAGATGCACTTGTTGTTGGTGGTGTTGCTGCTGTGGTGTTGTTGGTGTTACAGTGACTACATCAACTTCCACATGCTCCTCCGAATCGTCGTCCATTATGATATTGTTATTATTTGTATTAAAATTTATATTTTTAGGCACATTTGCATTAATCTTTTGCTTCTTTGTGGTTGTTGTTGTTGTCGTTATGACATCCAACTCCAACTCTTCTTCATCTTCTTCCTCCAACCCCAACTCCAACTCCTCCTCCTCCTCTTCATCGTCATCTTCGTCCTCATCCTCCTCACCCATTTCATCGCTGCTTATGTCGTGACTATGTTGATGATGTTGGTGATGATGATGATGATGATGTTGCAACTTGGCATAATTGTGTACATCTTCAATCTGACGAAAGGCATTTTCTTGGTCCTCAGTGCGTTGTTGTAGTTGTTGTTGCAGTGGCATTGTCATCACTTCGATAAAGGCACTTTTGGTTATTGCTGTTGTTGATTGCACCTGTTGCTTGTCGTTTTTGTTGTTGTTGTTGTTGTTGTTGCTGCTGCTGCTGCTGCTGGACTGGACGTTGACTTGTATAAACTGCGGCTCTTTGGTGCTTGCTGAGGTATTTACATATGAAGGAATTCCAGGCACCAACCAATTAACTGAACCTCCTTTATGCAGTTGTTGTTGTTGTTGTCGAAAATGCTTGGCGTCAACTTCACTTTGTGTTATTTTGAACATTGTTGAAGTTGTTGTTGCTGCTGTTGCTGTCGTTGCTGCGGTTGCAACTGTTGTTGCTGTTGTTGGGGCGGCACTGCTGATAATATTTTTATGTTGTTGGCTTTTGTGCTCATTTGTTGCTGTTGCAATGGGTTTAAGGCAACTGTTGTTGTTGTTGTTGCTGCTGCTGTTGTTGTTATTATTATTGCTCTTGTTGCTATTGTTGTAGTTAAAATGCAGAGTTATTGCAGCAGCACCAGCTGGATGCGATCTTGCCACACTATAACTGTTCATCATATTGCTGACAACAACAACGCACACCGTCTTATTATGTCCCTTTTAGTTGCATGTATATATATTTTTTTTGTTGAATTTCGTTGGCACCTGCAATGCAAAAAAATAGTACAATTGAAATATGAATTTCACAAATCGCATATCAATGTGTATGTGTGTGTGTGTGTGTGTGAACAGAGCTGCCAGCGAAACTGAAAATTGTTCAAGTCTGGCAGCGCTGAGCGCATTTCTCGGTTGTTTACAAAATAAAGTAGCGAGAGTGGGTGGCAAACGAGAGAAAGAGAGAGAGAGAGAGTACACAGATGATATTCGCAAAGCGTTTGCCTATGTGTGCGTATGCGCCAACCACTAACAACAACACGTATCAGCTGTGTGACGTTTGACGCGAATATGCATAAATGTATGTGTGTGTGTGTTTATTTGTATGTTTGCTATTGGCACTGACGACGCGCCCGTTAGTTGCAAAACAAAATAAAAATAACACAAAAAACACACACACACAAAGAATATACAATTTTTATTATGTATTATGAAAAATGTTTAACAGGTCTTTAATAAAAAAATAATAACACTTTGTTACAGTTTTAACAGAACTCTCACTCTCTCTTTCATGTGCAAACTTTAAATAAAATATATGCATTTGTATGTACATACATACATACATATGTATGAACAAAGCAGAAAATACGTATGTATGTACATATTTGAATGTATGTATGTAAGTGGCACACGGACAAACAAACGAAAAGTCAGCGAATACATAAGGTGAATGTATGAAATTGCACAAATAAATTTTAGATGATTGTAAAATGAAAAAAATAGAACAAAAAAAAAATGCACAACGGGGGAAAACAGCAAAAGCAACTGCGCAGCGCGAAAATAAAGTTTCCAATTGGTTGGGATATTTTTCAACACTGTTACACGTTGACAACACTGGATGCCAGCTAGCCAATTATTTGCGAATAACTGTAAAGTCCAATAAGCGGCTCAACTCTGTCTGGTTAACGCATGTGTAATTAATTATTAACATTATTATTTGCACCTATTTTTTTTTTTTGCTACGACTATTGCACAATTTGCTGACTTTTTTGTGACCGTCTGCAACCGTTGAATTTCATATATAACAACAAAAACAACTGCTGTGAGGCACTGCTACGTGTACAGCTGTGTGGACGTGTTAATGTATGCGTGACTGTGTATGAGAGCGAGAGTGCGAATGCGCGCAGTTTTTGCATGTGTATGCGGGAGATGCCGTTTTTTTTTTGTTCCCCATTTTTGTTGATTTTGGTTGGCGATTACTTTGAACTTGAATGTGTGCGGGACATGTACTGCGCTTAAGCACTGTTTATATTGTGTGCAAGGCAAGTACTTGTATATCTGTATGTTTGTCGGTATGCAATGAATTAGGTTCCATCTCCACCCAACGGCGTTGCCACTTGACGCACTTGCACTGTCAAAAGTGCAGCCGCAGACGCAGCGACAGTACAGCTGTCAGCTGTTAGTTTTTCTGTGTTTGTTGTTGTTGTTTCGCACCAGCTGTACACGGTCAAGGCCAGAGCAACAACGACGGTGTACGTCTGTATGTAGTAGCCAGCTGAGAGGACGAGAGGGTATATTGTTCAGTGGCGCCGCGTCGTAACCTTCAAACAACAAGTTCTCGTTCTAAATTCTCTTCTAGGTTATGTTTTGTGTTAATTCGCTACACGACCAAATAATTTGGAGGCGGACGATTTTGGGTGTTGGCGGAGGGGGAGGGGGAGGTGTTGCTTTATGAGTGCAACAATTTGATTTTTATTTATGCGATATTTTCACAGCGCTTTTAAGCAATTTCTATTTGAAAACAAGGCACAAAAAGAGGCAAACAGAGAGTAAATACATACGTACACTGTATGGACGCAACGTAAGCACACACATACACACATACACCCACAGGCACAAAACAGCTGATGACGTTTGTTATTTTGCTCGCGCTGATTATTTATTTTGCAAATATAAACGGCAAAGAAAATCGACATAAAAACAAAATGTCGTTAAAAGTTAATTTGTCTTTTGTTAAATGAAAACTTGTGCATTAAAATTGCGTATTAATTAAGTTTAGTTTAAAATTGAATCAATTTAATAATTTACTTTTGAATTTCACCAAAAATTAATCAGAGAATATCAATCGAACCTCTGAACTGCTCTTGTTTAATTAAATTTCAATGTTGATGATGTCAAATGAGAATGAAAACTGACTGTTTTTGTATTGTGCGGACAGAGGCAACGACGGTGACTGCGACGGCGACAGAGAAACGCGGCGAGACGATGGTTGTCGTCGCCTCTGTTTCGTTCAATTGAGCGCAGCAGCAGCAGCAACGGCAACGGCAACAACAACAACCATACAGCAAAATAACAAAATTGTATTTTGCTGTTGTTGTTTTTGCTTTTGCCTGTGCTTGTGCTTCTCATACAATCGCACACAAACAAATACTCTGACTGGTCGCTCGCTCACTGCTAAGACAGAGAGAGAGAGAGTGAGAGAGCAAAGTTTTTGTTATTGTTGTCAATGTTGGGAACTCTCTTGCACTTGCGTGTGGGGCTCAAACTCAGCTGTTCGGCTTTTTAGCCCAGTACTTAACATGTACAGGGACTTATGGGTTTGTGACAATGTCTGTCCGTCCAAATGATTTGTAAAATGATATAGTATAGAAAAAAGACAGACAGAAAGGATGGGGTGTCTCCTTTTAAAAATAATATTTGCTTTTCTTATTTTTAGTATAATTTCTTTGCATTTTCTTCGGGTTTTTAAACCTATTTTAGTCCTTTTTATGGTGAATAAATTGACTAGCTGCAAATTTATAGGTACTGGGCATCTAACAATCGAGCACCTCGACTGTAGCGTTCTTACTTGTTCTTCTTATTGGAAAAACAAATGCAGCTGATTTTCATAAGCGAATTGGTCAATAGGAATTTGTGTTGTCCATAATAAATATGAATTGTATTTAAAATATTGCAACAAGTTTTCGATCTGTTTGCATACATACATACATATGTACATATGCGTTTGCTTTTGTTTGTTTTATGTGTGTGTGTGTATGTGAACTTGTTAACTTTTACTCTCTCCCCTTTGACATTTTGGCAAAATTTGAAGCTTCTGCTATTGCATAATCATTTTAACAGTTTTGTTTGCATTTGCATTTGCCCAGCGCTGCCTACACAAAAGCAAAGCAGCAACCAACAACCAACAACAATATTATTGTTTTTCAAGGTCACACACACATGCACAGCCCAAACAGCAGGAGAAGCATACGCCGCAGTCTCCCCAACACCCACCGTGACCATCATCAGTTGAGTTCAATTGTTCTGTCTTTGACGTTTGATGTTCTCTCTCTCTCTTTCCACTCTCTCCCTTTGCTAGATTGTTGCGCTCTCGCAAACAAAACTTGCCGGGAGCAAGACACAAGCATTCAAACTTGCTATCTCTCACATATGTTTGTGTGTGTATGTGTTTTTGTTTGTGGGGCGCGCAGGCAGCGAGAGGATACCGTTATGCATTCACTGTGTGCGTATGCGTGCTAGTTTTCAGGGTCAGGGAAATTCGATTTCTTGTTTTTGTTTTTGTTATGTCGCTGTCGTTGTCAATGTTTTTGTTGTTGTTGTTGTTAAAAAGGCTTTAATTTAAGACAATGACGAGCAATCATTTTTTTTTTTGTTTCTCAAGTGAGAAAACAACACTCGTAAATAACGCCGATGTTAATGAACTGCTCTATGCACAGTCTGTGCAAAATATTTGCGAACATTTGCAAATTTACGAATTTAAAGAGTGAAAGCACATCTTGCTAAAATCTATAAATATGCATTAAAGTTAAGCTGTGTGCGAACACTTTTTTGTTGCATTGTAAATATGAATATGAACATGAAGGCAGCTGACTCGCATACTTCCGCGCATTATAACCGATAAAGAAATGTATGTATGTACATATATAAGTACATATCTACATGTACATTATGCGGGCAAACAAATGAAAAATATTTACTTATTTGTTTTTTTTTTTTATATTTCTATTTCAAGAAAAACAAAGAGCATACAGCAATATAATGATAAGGCAGCATTTTTGGTGAGCACTGTTATCGACTAAGGCGGCCGCGATAAGCGTCAATTCTTGTTGTTGTTTTTCTTGTTGATGATGAGCACCAAATGATTATCGATAACATGAGCAGCATCCGTCACTCACCTCACTTAGCGTTTCAGCACATCAATGAAAGTCTCGTGCGGCACACGAATGTTGGCAAACAGGCGCATCTTCTTCTTTCCCTCCGATTGTTGTTTCAGCAGTTTCATGCGTCTCGTTACATCGCCGCCATACTATCGATCAGCCGTAGGAGGAAGAGAGAGCGTGAAAAAAGAGAGTAAGAAATTTTATTATCGGATTTACACTTAATTTTAATGATGTAAATTCAAACAGAATATTGATCGGATTAAAAAATCGATACATCAAAAATATGAAATTCGGTACTTGAAAAATTCGATATATCGTTTTTTGTTAACAGGACTTTTTTAAAAAGCATTAAATTCAATCGATATATAAGTTTAAAATTGGAAAACAAGAGTCAACATATCGATGTATCTTTACAGCACTACTAAGGGTGTTAAAACTTAAATATTATTTTTACTTGATTTTTTGACAAATATATCG
Organism: Drosophila recens; assembly: GCA_037043495.1. Taxonomy (NCBI): domain Eukaryota; kingdom Metazoa; phylum Arthropoda; class Insecta; order Diptera; family Drosophilidae; genus Drosophila; species Drosophila recens. The sequence continues at coordinate 18,787 of JBAMBJ010001405.1, read as the reverse complement.
ATAGTACCGTTATATCGATATCGATTAATCCCGTCGATAATAAATTTGTGATGACACTTGATTTTTACTGCTTTATTTTTCGGCATTAAGTTATCTATCGTATCAGCCATCAAATTTATTAATATCGATTTAAGCCTTTATGTTCCACAAATAAAACTAAAGTGCCGGCAAAGTTCAACAAATTAATAAAAATAGCGCACGATAGGATCACAAATTAATAGCGATTCTGATATCCAAATCGTTGGAAATAAAATCGCTCAAAAATAAATATACACCTTACAAAATATTAATCGATATTTGATCAACAGTCCTAGTTCGTTTCACATCACTACATTGATAATGGCAATAATCTGTAAGAAACTCACGAGCTTAGCGGTGACATCCTTGCGATAGGCCTTAATCGTTTCACGAGCGATAACTTTGCTGCCGACGCACGCCTGAATCGCAATTTGAACCATTTGCCTGGGTATGAGATCCTTCAGTTTGTACACCATATGGCGTGCCACTCCCGTCGCCTTGGAGACGTGAACAATGCGACACAGCTCCTCAACCGGCCTTCCATTTAAATGGATATCGAGGCGGACCAGCTGCGTGAGATGATATCCATGATCCTCATAGCTGAAACTGGCATAGCCCGAACTCAGCGACTTGAGGCGATCATGAAAGTCCAAGATGATCTCGCTCAACGGCAGCACATATTTCATCAAAATACGCGACTCATCAATGTTGACGGAGCTCTGCTGCAGTCCGCGTCGCTCCACACAGAGTCCAATAATCTGACCGACGTAATCCGTGGGTGTGATGATTGTACCCATGACCAGGGGTTCATAGTACTCCTCAATGCTGGCGGGTTCCGGCAGTAATGCCGCATTCGATATATCCAAAGTATCCCGGCCATGCTGTTTAATCAACTTGGGATTACGCAGGACAATTCGATAGGTGACCGAGGGCGCCGTTATAATCGGTTCAGCGCCATGCTCCTGCTCCAAGCGCTGACAGAACACCTCCATGTGCAGGAGTCCGAGGAATCCCAAACGCCAGCCCTGTCCCAATGCCGGACTCGAGTCGACCTTCACCGTTACCGCCGAATCATTGAGCACCATTTTATCAATGGCACTGCGAAGTGCCACATGCTTGGATTGATCGACCGGAAAGACGCCGGCAAAGACCAGTGGCTGTTGTGGCTTATAGCTGCCGGCCGAGGATGTCGATTGATGCTTCAGATGAATGGTGTCCCCAATGATGGACTCCTTGCTATTCCTCATATTGCACGCAATGAGACCCACTTGACCAGCGGACAGTGTGTCCACTGGGCACTCCGCCGGACACAGCACGGATATGGATTTAATTGGATACATCTTTTGGGTGGCCAGGGATTGAATATCGTCGCCCTGCTTCAGCTGCCCATTGAGCACATAGATGAGATTGAGGGCACCGCGATACTTGTCAAACCAGCTGTCGAAGATTAGCGCACGGAACGCGCTCTCCCGATCCACACGTGGCGGTGGCATCCTCTCAATGACACGCTGCAGCACCTCATCCACTCCAGTGCCCAGTTTGGCGGATACTCGCAGCACCGTCGTCGGATCAATGCCAAACAACAGTTCCATATCTTTGGTCACCTGCTCCGGATTGGCGTGCTTAATGTCAATCTTATTGAGCACCGGCACCACCGTCAATTTCCGCTGCTTGGCCAGATGATAATTGGCCACGGTTTGCGCCTGGACACCATGGCAGGCATCCACCAGCAGGATGACTCCATCACAGGCAGCCAGCGACCGGGAAACCTGCCAAGAAGCAAACTCCATTAATCTCCATTCACCAAAGCAATTTGTACAAATATTTCGAATAATTCCAAAATTAAGGAAAAACAAAATAAAAAAATTCGAATTGGAAAATAAGAACTAAAAATGAATGTTAGGATAAATGTAAAAGTTAAATTAAAATTTGATAAAAGATAATTAGGCAGGTAAATATACAAATAATCCAAAATCAAAAATATATACTTAAATATTTCGTGAGTATTCGACATCCGTAATGAATTTGAAAAAGTATTTCGAAACATCAGAAACTCAAAACCAAGAGACTTTCAATTAGAAAAAAAAAATTAAGAAAAATTCAATTACAGAAAAAAGTTGGAAAGCCTAATTTGTATTTGAATATCACGCTATCTGTAAACTTAAATTTTGTGCTACCATTTTTTTAGAATTATATAAAAATTTTGAAATAATTATTTGCCATTTTTAATATTTATGATTAATGAAATTTGCGATATCTGCTAAAAATTGTTTTGAGCAATGCAACAAAATTCGACCCAAGTCGGAAATAAGCCGCAACGATTTCCTAATATTATTGTAATCGATTTTTTTTAATTTTTGCATCCATTTTTCTTTAATTTGTAAAAAAGCATTCGGAATTGGAATAGCAGAGTCGAAGCCATGGTGGAATTACATGCAAGGTAGCTGGCTTATTCCGACGCAAGGTGAATTTACTAACAAGGTTGCGTGTTCCCCAGAGCTATATTCTTATTGCCATGGTGGAATCACATGCAAGGTAGCTGGCTTATTCCTACGCAAGGTGAATTTACTAACAAGGTTGCGTGTTCCCCAGAGCTGTATTCTTATTGCGTACATTATTTTGGCAATATTGTTTTCCTTCTCCACCATGAGAGAAATGGAAAGAGAAGTATGGTTCCGTATGTGAGCTTGTTAGCTTATGCATCCACGGAGCATCGAGTGTAACCAACCCACCTCATTGGAGAAATCCACATGTCCGGGCGTATCTATCAGATTCAGCAGATACAACTCGTTGTGATGCTTGTAGAATATGGATGCCGTTTGAGCTTTCACCGTTATGCCGCGCTCCCTCTCCACCTGTAGATTGTCCAGCACCTGATGCTGTCCTGGGTTGCGTGAAATGGCGCCAGTTAGCTCGAGTAAGCGATCGGCCAATGTGCTCTTGCCATGATCCACATGCGCAATAATACTAAAGTTGCGAATGCGTTCCACAGGTATCTGTTTAAGCTGACGCTCCAGCGCATCCCTGGACAAGGACGAAGTCGCGGCTATTGTCGCCTCTGCATCCGATGACGGCCTGATCAAGGTCGTGCATAGCGTGCGACGATAGGCCGCTAGTCTGTTCCATGTGCACTGCCCAGTTGCCTGCAGTAAAGTCCAGCGTATTCTTTTATACATATTTACTTAATGTCTTATCACATTTTCTTTCAACTAGAAATCAGCCGGCACATGTGAATGTTACCGCACAATTAGTAGAGTTGTCTCGCTTCGTTCTGAAAAGTTCAAATGAACTGGCATCAAGATGAACGAATGAACTTATTCAGTCAATCATTAACTTAATCGTTCCTTTCGCAATTGGTCAGCTATTTCTTTGAAAAAATGTTTAAATTTCTTTGAGAAATACAATTAGTATTATATACATGGAGTTTCGCGATTAGATTCAATTTCTTCTTTATTTTCTTGTAACAATGTTTCAATTTCATATACAGTTAAACTTCCATAACTCGAAGTTCTATAACTCGAATTTCTCTCTAACTCGAGCTAAATGTGTGGCAGTAAAATTAATAAACTTAAGAAAAATAATTCTATGAGTCAAATATCTCCATAACTCGAACTTTTCTTTGGATAATGGGAAGTTCGACTGTAATTTTAAGTTTTGAGCAATGTGAAAAGTTACTTAAGCTCAAAAACCAGGCTATAAGTAAATTTAAAGATAATCCTGAATCTAATTGACATCTGTCGTCTATTTTAATTAAAAAATTTAACCACATTTCAAATTCCACTAAATGAAACAGTTGTAGCCGATATTCACATTGTTCAAAGTTCATGACCAACGGAATAACTGAGCTAAATGACTGATTTAGTTCACGACAGAAAAATGAACGATTCAACTTATTCAGCAAATTGAACTAAAAAGTCCAACTCTAGTGGCAACTATCAAGCCAAATATAACACAATTTCCATATTTAACTCGTTTTTTTTGGTGTTGCTTAATTTTGAAGCTAGAATTTCAAAATTTTGCTAGTCTCTTTGATAGAGATTCGGATTCAGAATTAAATTAGACTGCATCCCTAATTCGCTCGTTTGGCTAATCTACTTTCGAAACCAAGCCATAGGTGGCGTATTTATGTGGCGCCACTGACTGTGAGACCACAGTAAATTATATTTCGAACTATTTCTGCCCATATGGCAACGCTGATGCTAAAATTCAAATTGAAAAGGCCAAGAAAAAAATTAAAAAAATAAAATTAACAATTTGAAATGTTGAACTTTTAAACATTTTAAAAGCTTGTTTTTTTTGACAAAGAATATGAATAGATGCGCATAGAAGTGGTTTTAAAAATTGTATAAAAAGCATATATATATTTATATAGGAGGAATTAGTTAGGTAAAGGATTAAATTGTTCATATACAGAGCAATATGAAGGATTCTTGTTAACATTAAGTGCGCGTGTTATATATAGCTTGAGTTCGACATTAAGCAATTGCATACTGAGATTATAAAAAATAATATAATATTTAAATTGCTCGATTACTTAAAGTTTCAACTCGAGTGGACAATACAAAATACAAAAAAAATTTACATTTACGTTTATGTAGAATAATAAAAAGTAAGCAGCAATAGTTTAACGCTCAACTCGACAAAATATCTTAGCTTTAGTTACATTAATAAACATTTCGAGCACATTTTAAAATAATAATTATAAAAAAAGGCTTACTTTATATATGTATATGTATATTGTTTTTGTTTTTTACTTTTTATAACTTTGTATCATTTTGAGACTATTAAATGTTTCAACATGGGCAGAGAATTTGTTTCGTTTTAGCTTAAAAATTAAATGCGTTACAAAATACAGATTACAATTACAGATTACACATAATTCAAATGTTAATATCAAGACGAAGTCATATGTTTTAAATACATAATAGGAATACAGTTTGTAATAAATGTTTATCTTCTTTGTAGGAGTGATATGAAGTTCGAGTGTGTGTGAGTGAGTGAGTGTGTGTCTGTGTGTGTTTGTATGTTTAAGTGTGTGTGCACAATTTGTTGCTCAGTTGCCTTGAGATTTGATTTTTCATCTTTGACGTTGGATGTTTTTACAGTTAATATGTATAAAAAATCACTTTAGCTAAATATATATATAGTTATAGTTATATCATGTCTTACACATATGTACATATGTATGTATATATATAGAATGCAAAAATAAACAAATACATTAGCGCCCATCGTGTTACGAAGTCGCAATCGCAATCGCAACTTATAAACTGCATACAAAAAATATATATATATGTATATATTTTAAATTGCACAATCATGTGCTCTCTCTCTCTCTGTCCCTCTGCTCGGCTCGCTCTCTGTCTGTTTATCTGTTGCTCTCTCTCACTTTTGTGCCTGCATACGCGCCTGCATTTGGGCAAGCATCTCCTGCATACGTCGCAACTCCGCCTCCTTCTCCTGCAGAATGCGATCCTTCTCTCCTAGCACACTATTGGCCACACCCTGACCGACCACTCCACAATTATCACGATCCATTTTGATGCCATTCTCCTTGCCCTTGCTGTTGATGCTGCCTTTGGCCAAGCGATCCGAACGATAATTCTCATAGTGCACCTCCTGAGTCACCTCCTGCAGATCCTGCATGTGTGTAATGAGCATCGTTCGCAACTTGATAAAATCACAATGCTCGGGATTCTCAACCTCGACAACGCCCCAGGGATAGAGACGACCGCGCACCTTTTTACCCTTGACCTCGAGCAACGTATTTGCACCGCAGACGGCAAAAGGCACTGCTTCCTTCAGTTGCTTCACCTGCTCCTTATAATCCTCATCCTCATCGGAATCACAGTCGGGCAGGGGATAAATCTTAATGCCATGGCTTTCAATCTCCTGCATAATGCGGCATTTCAAGCGCAATATCTCCTTCTTGGTCAGACAATCCGCCTTGGCAATAACCGGCACAATGTTCACCTTCGAGTGCAGCTTCTTCATAAACTCCACATCCAAAGGCTTCAGACTGCAAGTGGATAGACATTTTATTTTCATTAATTAAATTAGAATTTTTTAATAAAGCGAATCGTAATTACGAGACAAAATAAACGAGGCTCAAAAAAAAAAAAGAGAATTTTAGTCATAATGTAATCATATTAAAATTGTAGTTTTAATGGTGAACTGGTTTTTGTATGTTTCGGTTTTGAAATACCGGTATGGTTTCGGTCCACAAAAAAAATTTCTTTGCAAAAATAGATTTACATAAATAATATAATATTAAGTAATAATAAGAAAACTAAATCAAAAATCAATCTTAAAAATGAAAATCAAAAATGAAATACAAAACTAATAACCAACTATCAGAGATCGCAAACAAGACTTATGAGTTGGAAAAAATCGAAACAGTTCAAAATTTTTCGATTTAACTTGTTTTTTAAATTGTTGTAACATAAATTGAAAATAAAACATGCTTTTGAAATTGTATTTAAAAGTTACATCATAACTCTTATTTTAATTTTTTAAAATAACAATTAAAAATAAAACATTTTTTTAATTTTCGCTATTTTTTTTTATGCAGTTAAAACCGAAATTAATCCTTAAAAATGAAACGGTTACTAAACGGTTATTTCGGTTTACAGAGTTTCGGTCAAATGAAAAATTTTTAAGTATTTTTTAAGCTATGGTTTTAAATTTCAATCGGTTTTTACCGGTTAAAGGTAACGGTTTCGGTTAGGGTTTTAATCCCTGGTTTTAATTTACTCATAAATAAATCGATCCCTGCAACTTTCTTATTGTTTTTCCATCCCGATTTTGTATTTGATTCTCAGTATTGAAGGGAGTTTGCTTACCCGTGTCCAAACGGTGATATAAAGTAGAAGCAGCAGTGTATTCGGTTGTCCACAATGTTGCGTCGATTGAGGCCGCTTTCGTCCTGAAGGAATCGCTCATATTGCTCATCAATGTACTCGAGTATGGCGCTAAAGCTATTCGAATTATCGATGGCATCACCAAATCCGGGTGTATCCACCACCGTTAGACGGAGTTTAACGCCACGCTCCTCAATCTCAACTGTGGATGCCTCCAATTTGACAGTTTGCTTTTGTTTCTCTGCAATTTATAATATGGAATTGGAATTTGAATTTCAATCATGTGTTGTTTGTTATTTGTTGACTCACCTATGGCATCGGGTATGATACGTTCCGGATATAAATCAGTCAGGAATAGACTATTCACTAGCGTGGATTTGCCCAAACCGGATTCTCCGACAACCATAAGCGTGAATTCGAAGCCCTTTTTTACGGACTTGCGGTGCACTTGATTTGGCAAATTGGCAAAGCCCACATAACCGGGTGTTTCAATACTGGAAAACTGCAAAAAAAACAGATATGAAAATATTTTTTTAATAAATTCAGAGCAATTTAAAACTAATACACCCTTTGTGTAAATTTAATAACAAGCGTAAACAAACAGTTAATTTACTCTCTCTCTCTCTCACACAGATTCTCGTTGAGTGTGCAGCTTGGAATGTTAGAGAGTGTGGGTGGAAGGAGGGAGGAAGGTGGGCATATTTCAATTGCTGGGAAAGCCTGGCTCAATGAAAGTGGCGTCGTTACTTTGGAATGCCTTGGAATGCCAGACACGCGCAAGTTTCTCTTGCATATCCAAACGCGCACACACACACACACACACACATGTGCACAGACAATATGCATATGTACGTAAGTACTTAAGTATGTCGGCAAATACGTACATATGTACATATCTTAAAGCCAATGACACCGCACAGACACTGCGTATGTTTGTATGTGCATGCTAGCCTGCAAGTGTGTACATACTTGTATGTAGGTCACAGGCAAGCAGTCAGGCAGGCATCCAGGCAACAAAGGAAGTTGCACTTAACGACGCCGACGCCTTGTTTTTTTTGCCGGCTCGTGATTCATGCACTCTTTTTTTTTTTTTTTTTTGAATGCGACATTTAATTAACATGCAGACACATATGCATATTTTTTGCTGCTGCTGCTGTATGTATGCGCAATTGCATATGCATTTCCGTGGCAAAAGCTGCATACATGAGGAATTTGCATGATAAGCCGCTACACATACATATGTACACAACAAAACAACAAGAACGCCATCAGCGGTTGTCTGTTGTCGCGAACGAAGATTGAGGCTTGGATAAAACCGCGCCCAGTCCGGCACTGTTTCACGTATCGCGCTATCAACATTCCGGACACATTTTGTTAATTTAACACTTGTTTTTTTATTTTTATTTTGATTATAGTTTCGGTAAATCTACTTACGCCCTTTGTATCAGCCATTTTAAAAAAACAAAAATTAAACGACGAACAAAATATGTTGCTCATGAACTGAAATGAACGAAGCGGACACACTAATAGCATGCAGTGTGACCAGCTTTGGTATATGCTAAATTTACCAAAAATAGTATCAGAAAATGCCTAAGATATTTGTACACACTGCTCAGCAGTGATGCCAATTTGGCCTTTTTCGGATAGATTTGTCAGGTTTTTAACTGCTTCACAGCGTTGCCAGCTGTGACCGTTAAAAAAAGCCAGATTTGAACAAGCAAGCTTTGAAGAAATAACATAAAAATTTGTTTGTGTTTTATAGCATTCTGCTATTTTATTTCGACCTTCTTTCCATTCTAATTTAGAAATAAAATAAAATTCTGCTTAAAACGGTAACATATTTTTCATTTTTCTTTAAAATTTGATTATTCAAATCTGGCTTTTTTAACGGACTAAATTTGGCAACTCTGGCTGCATGTGCGTATAAAATAAATTAATAAGTTGATGGATTGTCTAGCGCCACCTATTGCATTTTCAGTCTTACTTAGTTGGTAAGTGGCGCCATCTAAGAGTGATGAGTTAAGAGTATGTTTCCAACAACTTAGATTGTTAATGGCGGCAATTTAAATAAAAATTAAATTGTTAAGCAACTTTAATTCGTATTCGCTTATACGAAGGGGGTTAATTGAATTAGTTGGGTGATTCGCTTACCATTCGGACTAAATTTTATTATAGTTGCTTATGACATATTTTCCATTTATTTATTTATTGACTATTTCCTAGTGCAACATAGTGAGATTTACTATGCTTACATATTTTTAAAAACAAATAACAAATTTGTAAACGTTTTATTTTGTCAAAACAATTATAATATGCATTTGGTAAAATGTAGTACATTTTCGTTATACAGTCGAACTTCCCTAACTCGAATCACCATTATCCGAGAAAAAAGTTCGATTTAGGGAGACTTCGAATTAAGGAATTTTTTTTTTTAGTTTTTTAAACGAAACTACAATTTCATTCATTCATAAATACATTTCAAATTGCAAACTTTTCTTGTTATTTTCAACAAAAAAATTCCAGTTTGTTCAAGACCTGTCGATATTCTCAAAAATAGGTTTTATCGTTCTTTTGCTGTATCCAGAAGAAGTTCCCGACTCATATGACATAATTAATTTTCCATTTTTTAATATTATAATGAAAACTGTTTTCGATGAGACACTATATTTTTCAGCCACTTACATTTTTTTGGTCCATTTTTGAATTTCTTAACAAATAAGTTTAAAGATTTCTTAAAGCGATAAACATTTTAATACACGTGCTGGTGCCATGGTAAATATCTTGTGCTGATGCGCTGACAAAGAAGTACATTGCGAACATGTTTCCTATAGCGATTTCACAAGCTTAAGTAATTTTTGTTGCAAAGTTCTATCGCATTTCATCACCATATGCTAATGTACATCAATATTACATATCCAAACGAGCCGGTAACAAAAGCATATAACAGAAACGAAAAAAAATGCAAACTGTATTGGGGATTTTCCCGAAAAATTCGACTTACAGAAGTACGGGCCAATATTTTAGTTCGAGTTACGGAGAAATTCCACTTATGGAAGTTCGAGTTACGGAAGCAGATTTGTATGAAATTTGCTCAGTAAACGCTATTGCCACTCGATTTTGTTCGAGTTAGAGAAAATTCGAGTTAGAGAAGCTCGAGTTAGGGAAGTTCGACTGTATTTTTTGTAGATAAATTGGGAAACAACTTGAAAATGTCAGAGAAAACATCAACTCAATTTACATAACAATAAGAAAGAATTAAATGAAAATTGCACTTTCACCTGAACCTGGAAAAATCAAGAGTCCAACTGCAGCTCATAATATAATAGATATGATATTGCTGGAAATTCGATTATTATCAATAGTTTTAAACAAATGAAATAATCGAATCATAAGTACATATTTAATTGCCTTTGTTTGCCTGTGAATTATGTGATTATTATTATGGATCCCAACGAGTTTAAGCCCATAAAGTATTAACATAAGTATGTATTTTCTTTTATAGAGTGTAACGGTTTTTCATATGTAGAAAGAGAGGTAAAAGGGTGGGGGAGGGGCGCCTTTCTTCGGCTGCGACTGGCGTTACTTTTGTTTTGTCGCTTTTGTTGCTTTTGCGGCTTTTCATTTTCCCGAATCGAATAACAGCAACAACAACAACAACAACAACAACAACAACAACAACAACAACAACTGCAGCAGCAGCAGCGGCTACAACAACCGCCTGGTGATTAATTACATTTTCTTTTGCCAGTTTTCTCTTTAGCCTTTTCAATTTTTTTGGTTTTTTTTATTTTGTCTTTTCGGCTGCTTCTCAAGTGCAGTCAGCAGCCTCTGCTGCCGTCGCCGTCGCTGTCGCTGTCGACGTCGCCTCTTTGAAATTAAATTTTGATTAATTGCAACCGACGGTCGGCACCTTTTTGACTTCGGCTGCAATCGTCAGCGGCGCTACGTGAAAAGTGTTTCCAGGCCGCATGAAATTCGCTGCACTTGCCACAAATACCCCCTCCCACCCACTCCCCCAACCCCTCTCCTCTGTCGCTGCCACGCCCCCGCCTCCATGTGCCTCCCTGCGGTGAGCGACGTCAGTCAAAAAAAACTATATGTATGTAAAAAAAAAACACATCTTGAAACGAAACAATTTTCAGGTGTGAAAAATTTTGAAATGCGCTTTCAATTTGCGCTGCCTGCGTTAGCGTCGCCGTCGACGTGGACGTTGGCAGCGACAGCGACAGCAACTGCGGCCCATTAACGCAGCAACCAAATAAAGTCATTACCAACTGCCAAGCAGGCTGCGTTTTGGGCCTAAAACCTGGACATGAAATGCTGGGCGATTGCTAGATGGTGGAGGGGGTAAGGGGGTAAGGGGTTGGAGGGGAAGGAGGAAAAGGTGGGGATAGGTACTGGAAACTGGGCGGTGTTGCCTTCTAATGCGCCCCAGCAATTTGCTACGTAGGCCGGCCACACCTACCTGCTGCCAAACATGCAACGCCGTTGCAACATGTCTTCCTCCTTCCTCCTCCCCCCTCCTCGCCTGTCCCTACCACCCTACACAGGAAAAAAAAACATCATACTACAATTAAAATTTTTAATTTCTGCATTTATTTTTTTTTTAAATTAACACAAAATGCGGATAAAATGTCAATTTTGATTTCACTGATAAAATTAATTATACAAATTAAATTCGAAATTAGATTAAAGGAAGGCGACAATCTTAATTAATGTAGATAAATGCGGATAAAATGTCAAAAAAAACTTTAAATAATTGATTTCATTGATAAAATTAACTACACAAATTAAATCAGAAATTAGATTAAAGGTAGGAAACAATTTTAATTAATGTTGTTCGCTTGTCACCTTTGGGACTATTTTTTTTTTAATATAGTTGCTTATGATTATTATGAAAGGTTCAAAAATATATAACGAATTGTCATAAAATCCCAAAACATTTAACTTCACTGAAAAAAATTCTCTTCGAGCCCCGATAGTCAAAATATTTGCGGAGAAAGAGTAGAAAAATCCTACTTAAATAAAACGATTCGTACTTGATTTAGGAAATTCTAAGATTACTGAAATTTTGACACTGCCTCGTATTGCTTTTATTCCGGAATTGTGTAGTTATTTTCTTCTGTGTACCCCCAACTCCCTTGTCCTGCCTGAGCCTAGCCTAGGCCACAGTCTCGTTTACAGGGCCCCCATTTAGACCCCTGCCTGCTTCCCCCCTTGCCCCATCCGTAGTCATCATGTGTTGCCGTGTTTCGTGTCTGGTCTGTCTTGTGTCTTGTGGCTAGCAGGGATCAGATAACTCAATTATTCGCGGCGTAAACAAATGCTGCCTTTCAGGGTTTTAGCCAACTTCAACTACAACTACATACAACTACAACTGGAATATGGCCAGAGTCCGGTGTAGTCCATGGCAGCTTCTTCCTTGCGCCGCAGTTCAAAAGAGATGGGTTATTATCCCAGGCATAAATGGATTGTAAACGTGATTTTTATAGTCATTTAGCATAATAATGCATTTTATGGTTTGCCAGTCGAAGCAACCGACCAAACGGCCAAACAGCCAAACAGCCAGTCTCCTGTCCACTCTCTCCCATCTCCCATCACCCGACTCCCGTCTCCCGTCTCCAACTTCGTTTCCGTCTCACAATCCTCAACAGTAAATTAAGCGATGCTACGTTTGCCTCTTTGGCTCTTTTGAATCTTTGGTTTGACTGCCTGCTTAGTGTAAAGATTTGTTTTGTGGTTAACCAAGAACAGAAAGCGCGCGAAAGAGACACACAGAGCGAGGCAGAAAGAGAGGGGAAGCAAGTGAAGAGAGAGAGAGAGAGAGAGAAAGAGAAGAGCGGAGCAACTAAATGTTTTGAGAGCTGAACAATAATGGTGAAGTTTATGCGTGCAACTTTACCACAATCAGCGGGATGGGAGATGGAATAAGAAGAGAAGAAAGAGAATGGTAGAGAGAGAATAAGGAATTGAAAGGATATAAGAATTAGAAGACAGAAGAATTTAGCAGAAGGAAGCTAAAAGCAAGAGAATAGTGATGTGGGAAGAAGGAAGACGTAAAGGGAAGATGAAAGAAGACAAAAGAATCAAGATAGAGGGAAACGGAAATTGAAGAAAATATGGGAGAAGAAAGTAGCGGATAAACTAAAGAGAAAGGAAGATGACAAATAGAAGCGGGAGGGCGGAGGCAAGCGGGAAAGAAAATAAAATAAACAGATAAGAAGATGTGAATAAGAAAGAAGAGAAGAGAAGAAAGCATAAACTGTCGAAATTGATAAAACGGCAAGAGAATATAAATACAAAAAATATAATACAAACTTGAGCGACGAAACAAGATTAGATAGAAAAAAGATAAATATAAAACTACTTTTCATGATAAATGTTTTTCACAACAAGTGCTGACGCATAAACGCTGGCAAGCTGGCATTGCGATCGGATTTGCGGCTGAAGACGTGTCTCCTGACTGACTTCTTAGCCAATTTGCGCGTTTGCGGCCCGTTCACGTTTGTTATTCACGCTTTTCAATTGAGAACGCGCCGCCAGATGTCTTCTTCTTGTTGTTGTTGTTGTTGTTGTTGTCTCCTCTATGTCTCACAACTCTTCTTACCCCCCTCGCTGCCAGCCCTTGAGTGTTGTTGCTGCTGTTGCTGGTTGCTGGTTGTTGCTGGTTGTTGTTGGTTGTTGGTTAGAGCTCATCCTTAGCTGGGATCCATGGCCGGGTCCTCGTTTTATTGTTTGTCTTCTTTATTACAAGTTAAAGCGTAATTACTCAACAAATATGCGGCAATTTGCGAGCTGCGAGCGAGTTGCAAGTTTCCCTCTCCCGCTCCCTCCTTCCGTCTCCTGTTGTTGCTGCTGTTGCTGTTGCTGCCGCCAACTGCTGCCAGTTGCCATTTTCGTGCTTGGAGAAATCAATCGGCCAAATGCATGGCCGCAAAATTGTATTTATTTATTTATATTCGCTTTGCCGCCCGAAGAGATCCTTTTTCCCAAAGATTCTTGATGTTAGCCGACTGATGTTGTTGTTGCTGCTGCTGCTGTTGCTTCTGTTGTTGTTGTTGTTGCTGCTGTTGCTCTTATCTGACCGCTTTGCAATGAAGCAATCCAATTTGCGCGCAGGTTGTCATTTTGGCACGCCAAGGTGCTCATTACCTGTACAGGCTTCACATGGACAGACAGATTGGGACAGATAGAGACGCGTATAGAGACAGGAATAGGGATACACTGAGCAAAATATACCATACTAAAACTAAGTGTGTTCAATTATGTTTGAATCAAGTATGAAGCGAACTGAAAATTAAAATTCCGACTGAGTAATTAAATAAAATAAAATAATAAAAAAGATATATTTTTAACAAACTTAGAATAAATTGAACCATGAAAAATATATAACAACAAAATCTGTGAGTTCAGCTGAAGAGTTTTTTTGTACAAACTACTTATTTGTTAATTAAAGTTTCTGTGTATGTTGCAAGATTGAATGAATTTACATATATTTTTTAATAGAACAAACACATTTTGTGTACTTAAACTAGTATGATTCGATCTTTAACAGACTTATATGAATCCCAAATCGTACTTAAAGTATTCCAGAAAAATCTTTATTTACGATTTAAGCGGACTTGAAACGAGATTGATGCTCTAAATCAGCGATGGGCACGCAGTGGCTCCGGGAGCAGCGACTGCTCCCAACTATTTTTCTGCCTATTCGGCGTCATGAAGTCGCACAAAAGACCAGCTGTTGATGTTGTTATTGTAGTTGCTATTGTTGTGCTCCCGAATTCTGATTTCGTGACCACCGCTGCTGTACATTTTTGAAATTGCGAACTCAGTCAGCGTTCGAGATCGCTTGTACTTGAATATTGTCTGTTTAAGTACGGAAATCTTGATTTTTCCTGAGTGTATAAAGACAGGGACAGCTATAGGGATATGCCAGTGTTGCTGCTGCAACCAGTGTTGTTAAATGTCAGCTGGCAAATGCCAAAAGTGTTGCTTAACTTGTCATAAATCTCAATTTAATAATGAGAAACCTGTTTACAGACATAGTACAACAACAACAACCCCCCGCAACGCCCCCGCCTCCGCCCCTGCCCCCTCTCCGCTGACACTTACCACTCGGCGGGGTGTTAAACGCTCCATACTTTCCCATTGTTTTCGCACAGCACTCAAAACATTATCAAAATACTTATCAAACAATAAAGCAAACCGAACTTTAGATAGGCGACTGAGGGTGTCGAGTATTAGGGTTAGCTTTGGGCTTAGCTGACTCCCTCTCTCTCACTCTCTCTATGCCTTGCTCTCTCTTTTCCTTGTGCTATATGTAGATTTGAATGATTTATACAATATACTTTTTTTTTGGTTTTCGAGGCTTATCAGCAACGATCTTAAACTCAAACCGCACGCGACCTTCATAAAAATGTGTTGCCCTCTTTTTTTTTCTTTGGACAAAAGTAATTTTCAAATTATTTCCAGCAGCTTTGGGGTTGCCAATGGAATTTGATTTCGCATTTTGATTTCAACTTGTCCCGGGTGTCGTTTGACACGACACAACACGAGAACGACAGAGGACAGACGACTGAGGACAGTCGACGAATGCTTATCACAACAAGTAAATCGCATAAAAATTGAGCCATTGTCAAGGGTCCATCTTGAAAGAGACGAGGGGGGGAAGGTTTCGAGATTGGATTGTCATCTCCCAAAGGGGGATGTTTACATTTCGTATATACTATATGTATGTATGTGCAAAGTCAGCCGAACAAAAGGCGATTGATCCTAACTCCCGATTAGTTATAATAGTCGCATTTAAGCCATTATATTTGTACATTTATGTCCTTGTCGAGTGCCATTCATTCATTCTGTTTCCCATGTCTACTCTCTATCTCTTAATAAGCTCATCCAAACATAGGAAAATATATTTTATTTCTTAAATTATTTTTGATACTTTTAATAGTAATACAATTTTTTTTAGCTGCAATTCCAATTTTAGTATATATTTCTTGACTTTATCGTCCCCTTTAAATATTTATTTGACCATTCTCAATTATTTTCGGATTTTATTTTGTTAATATTCATATAATTTACTTACCAATTGTATTTTTTATAGTTTGCATATATTAATATATTTTTTTTGTATACTGCTCTTCCCGTTTGTTCCAATGTGTTTATATCCTTACAATTCTTTCATTAACTGATTACTTCAGATTAACTTTGCTTAAATAAAAAAAATTTCAAACTTTTGTGGGGTTTTTTCCAGACAAATCACTGCGGACGGCAGTCCGCGCTAGTGACGAAAGCAGCACGAAGGGTGCGAAGGCGACTAGCATATATACTAGGGTGTCCCTTATTTGGTCAAAGTCAATATTTTTAAACGCATACGGGCTAGTTCTGTTCATTAGGTCCTAAAGCACTCAGAAATAAATTTTTACCTCGATCGGAGTATGATAAACCGTGCCGACTTGGATCGGAAAATTTTAAGATTATATGGGGCAAAAAAAAAATTTTTTTTATTTTTTTAATTTTTTATTTTTTTATTTTGTTTATCAGGTCCTAAAGAACTCAAAACCAAGCTTTCACCTTGATCGGAGTCCGAAAACCCATTCAAATTTGCATCGAAACATGAAAAATCATCGAAAAATGTCTAATCAGTGTTAAAATACTGTTTTTTCATGTTTCGATGCAAATTTGAATGGGTTATCGTACTCCGATTAAGGTGAAAACTTGGTTTTGAGTTCTTTAGGACCTGATAAACAAAATAAAAAATAAAAATTAAAAAAATAAAAAAAATTTTTTTTTGTCCCATATAATCTTAAAATTTTCCGATCCAAGTCGGCACGGGTTATCATACTCCGATCGAGGTAAAAATTTATTTCTGAGTGCTTTAGGACCTAATGAACAGAACTAGCCCGTATGCGTTTAAAAATATTGACACCGATATGGGGCCGCGCCCATGCTAGGTCGCCTTCAGCACCCTTCGACGACTGCTCATCTGCTCACTGGACTGCCATATTTGTCTGCGAAGAGCCCCGCCTGGAAAAAACCCCACAAAAGTTTGAAATTTTTTTTATTTAAGCAAAGTTAATCTGAAGTAATCAGTTAATGAAAGAATTGTAAGGATATAAACACATTGGAACAAACGGGAAGAGCAGTATACAAAAAAAATATATTAATATATGCAAACTATAAAAAATACAATTGGTAAGTAAATTATATGAATATTAACAAAATAAAATCCGAAAATAATTGAGAATGGTCAAATAAATATTTAAAGGGGACGATAAAGTCAAGAAATATATACTAAAATTGGAATTGCAGCTAAAAAAAATTGTATTACTATTAAAAGTATCAAAAATAATTTAAGAAATAAAATATATTTTCCTATGTTTGGATGAGCTTATTAAGAGATAGAGAGTAGACATGGGAAACAGAATGAATGAATGGCACTCGACAAGGACATAAATGTACAAATATAATGGCTTAAATGCGATATCTATATTTTGATGGGTGGATCGATATTTGCATTTTGATGTACACAGACATTTTGCACATGTGCATATAGTATACGAAATGTAAACATCCCTTTTGGGTGATATTGTCATCTCTTTTCAAGATGGACCCACTGTTGCACATGCGATTTTTGTTGTGATAAGCATTGTCGACTTGTCCTCCGTCGTCCTCTGGTCATTCATAAATGTTGTGTCGTGTCAAACAGTACAACACGAGAACGACAGAGGACAGACGACTGAGGACAGTCGACGAATGCTTATCACAACAAGTAAATCGCATAAAAATTGAGCCATTGTCAAGGGTCCATCTTGAAAGAGACGAGGGGGGGAAGGTTTCGAGATTGGATTGTCATCTCCCAAAGGGGGATGTTTACATTTCGTATATACTATATGTATGTATGTGCAAAGTCAGCCGAACAAAAGGCGATTGATCCTAACTCCCGATTAGTTATAATAGTCGCATTTAAGCCATTATATTTGTACATTTATGTCCTTGTCGAGTGCCATTCATTCATTCTGTTTCCCATGTCTACTCTCTATCTCTTAATAAGCTCATCCAAACATAGGAAAATATATTTTATTTCTTAAATTATTTTTGATACTTTTAATAGTAATACAATTTTTTTTAGCTGCAATTCCAATTTTAGTATATATTTCTTGACTTTATCGTCCCCTTTAAATATTTATTTGACCATTCTCAATTATTTTCGGATTTTATTTTGTTAATATTCATATAATTTACTTACCAATTGTATTTTTTATAGTTTGCATATATTAATATATTTTTTTTGTATACTGCTCTTCCCGTTTGTTCCAATGTGTTTATATCCTTACAATTCTTTCATTAACTGATTACTTCAGATTAACTTTGCTTAAATAAAAAAAATTTCAAACTTTTGTGGGGTTTTTTCCAGACAAATCACTGCGGACGGCAGTCCGCGCTAGTGACGAAAGCAGCACGAAGGGTGCGAAGGCGACTAGCATATATACTAGGGTGTCCCTTATTTGGTCAAAGTCAATATTTTTAAACGCATACGGGCTAGTTCTGTTCATTAGGTCCTAAAGCACTCAGAAATAAATTTTTACCTCGATCGGAGTATGATAACCCGTGCCGACTTGGATCGGAAAATTTTAAGATTATATGGGACAAAAAAAATTTTTTTATTTTTTAATTTTTTATTTTTTTATTTTGTTTATCAGGTCCTAAAGAACTCAAAACCAAGCTTTCACCTTGATCGGAGTCCGAAAACCCATTCAAATTTGCATCGAAACATGAAAAATCATCGAAAAATGTCTAATCAGTGTTAAAATACTGTTTTTTCATGTTTCGATGCAAATTTCTGAATGGGTTATCGTACTCCGATTAAGGTAACTGGTTTTAGTTTTAACCTGATAAACAAAATAAAA
>JBAMBJ010001404.1:0-17801 GCA_037043495.1 Drosophila recens | reverse complement strand
AATATCTTCTATAAACCAGTGGTGGGCACGCAGTGGCTCCGGGAGCAGCGGCTGCTCCCAACTTAGGTAGACTCTAATAGGGTTGTTGTAGTGCTCCCGAATTCAGATTTCGTGCCCATCGCTGATTTAAACTGATATGATCTCTGATCTTCATTCAATATCTTCTATAAACCAGTGGTGGGCACGCAGTGGCTCCGGGAGCAGCGGCTGCTCTTAACTTAGGTAGACTCTTATAGGGTTGTTGTAGTGCTCCCGAATTCAGATTTCGTGCCCATCGCTGATTTAAACTGATATGATCTCTGATCTTCATTCAATATCTTCTATAAACCAGTGGTGAGCACGCAGTGGCTCCGGGAGCAGCGGCTGCTCCCAACTTAGGTAGACTCTAATAGGGTTGTTGTAGTGCTCCCGAATTCAGATTTCGTGCCCATCGCTGATTTAAACTGATATGATCTCTGATCTTCATTCAATATCTTCTATAAACCAGTGGTGGGCACGCAGTGGCTCCGGGAGCAGCGGCTGCTCCCAACTTAGGTAAACTCTAATAGGGTTGTTGTAGTGCTCCCGAATTCAGATTTCGTGCCCATCGCTGATTTAAAGCATCGAATTGTCCATTTAATTGAACAATAACATCGATTCCTCGATGCATTAAATAGATTTTTAAACGTTAAAATATAGTGAATATGGCTCTTAATCTTTGGGTATATGTTATTTACTATATTTATTTATTAGGACTGATTAAAATCGTACCACTTTTTTTGTTGTTTGTTGAAAATAATTTATATTACAACAGGAAATAAAACATGATAAAAAATTAAGCATGTCATTTGAACCTATTGCATGTTAATTATATTGCAAATGATAAAATAATTATTAAATATTTGTTATACAGAATATACAAAAACAGCAATTAACTAGTTAAAACTAACATCTGTACGCGTACTTTTCGAATGACTTATTGCACAACCTAAAAATCAATTATGAAACATATTTAGCGAATTTCACTCAAAACCCAACGCCACAAAAAATTAGATTCTCATGACCATCAATAGAGTAAGCACGATGCTTCGGTGTTTTTGCTCATCACTATTACGAAGGAGGAGTAACTACAGTGTACTCGACTTTTTATACACGGTGCCCATTGAAAATTGTCAAAAAGGGTTTAATGGATTTGTGTAATGTCCGCCTGTCTTTCGATCTCAGAGACTATAAAAGCTAGAGACTAGTTATAAAAGCTAGAGACAAATTGGTCCACAGCTAGGTCCATAAGGAGATTTTGGAGTTAGGGAAGTGCCAGCTACGGAAGCAGATTTGTGTGAAATTTGCTCAGTAATCGCTATTGCCACTCGATTTTGTTTGAGTTGGAGAAAATTCGAGTTATGGAAGCTCGACTGTATGTAGAAGATAGAAGAAAGATATGTATATGGCTGCCAAAGAAACGACAATTAAAAATAAGTATAATAATTGTTGCTTATTGACTAATCGACATCGCAGCACTTTGCAAGGGCATCAAATCTTCGGCGCGTCGAACAGTATTTACGTGTCTAGGCACAGGGTATCTTACTGTCGATGCGCTTGACTGATCCGCTTGTTGTGTTTTGATTTAATATAAATAATTTGCTTTTATATTTTTTTAAATCATCATTTATGCCTACTTAGTAAGCTTGTCGAAGTTTTCAAGAAAATACATTTGAATTCAATATCTCATGCACTTAAAACATATTAAATTTTCTCACCTATTTCACTGTGCACATGTGTACATATGTACACTTTGAACGAACTCGTATATCAACGGCTCATGCATTCTCTGACCTTTGGTTGCAGCTAAATTTGCGATTTCACAAATCACTTTTTTTTATTATAAGTAACATATTTGTTGATACTTGAAACACGCAAATAGTCTACTGAACGCTGAATGCATTTAATATGTAGAAAAGTCTGTATGTCTCTGGAACACCTTCTGTTTTAGTAGTTTGCTGAAAATTTTAATGAAAAAATGCCAGTCTTACTTAATGTAATAGTTAATTGTTTGTTTTGTTTCTGTATAACTCGTAACCATCGGTGATGGCACTGGACAACGACCATTGCAATTGTATTTGTTACCGATGTACGCTACATTCAATCGGAGTAACAGCTGCTAGCCTGACTAAGCTACTCATTTCTTATTCATTTTCAAACAACTTTTAGTTCCTTAATATTATAATATAAGCTTATTCACCATTCTAAAAAAAGTGTATTCTAGCGGTTGTTGTAGGGCTCTAGCCATTTTGAATGGTCTTTAAGGGAATTTCTTGCCAGAATGAATTTTCAAATCAGACTGAAGTTTGTTAAACAGCTGCGAAAGCAAATTGGAGACTTTTGCCATTTACTTTTAATGATCGTCATCGCCAGCTTCCCTCTCTTTATATTGAGCTAAAGCACTTCCGACGTGCTGCAAGTTTCTGAACCACAAAGTAGTTATCGAACAAACGAATTTTATTTATGCGACAGCAATTGCTGTGGACAAACAAAAAAATGACGCGAAAAGTTAAAAAGACTAACAATAGCAAAAACGACAATAGAAACTGAAAATCAAATGCAAATGACGACACTGTAAGAAATCAAAAGAAAACGGCGCCCTTGATTTAGATAAATAATTCTAAGATAATTCATTTTTGCAAGATTTGCTTGTTTATATGTATTATAACCGGTGTTGGCAGACAGTTTGTTATTGTATTTTAACAATGGGAGCATTAAGTAATTGAAGTGAATTAAACAGTTTCGTTGTATGTATGTACATGTGGTCGCGGACAACGTCAGCAATGTTACTTTCGTACACACATTTGACTCATACGAGTATTTTTGTGAAAAGATTTAAGCTTCAATTTTTAAATCACTTTAGGTTTGGCAGTAATAAGCTTCTTAAGCATCAGTAAGGTTACTAAATTTGGAGGTGGCTTTGGAGGTTAGTCTACATATGAGAAAAAATGAACAAAATTAAGTAATGCTTAATTCTATTCCTGTAGCCTATTCCTAAGACAACGGATCAAACATTATGGAGTAATATTGAATGTCTAGAAAAAGTTATTTTTGGTGGTTATATGGACAGGAAAGAAACGTCAGTAACACGAAAAGTCCATTCATTCATTCGTACGAGTTTCTGTGTACAATGTGATCAAATATATCTAAAAACAAGGGGACCACACCCCCTGCTCGCATCGCTCGCGGAGAGATGAGGCTACTGTCGAGTGTGCTCGTAAGATTCCCTGTGCCCTAGCACTCCAAAAGACATTAGAAAATTGCCAATCTGTGAGTTTGGTTGAGATATCTTCCAAAGATAATTAAGATATACCAATAATAAACCTAAAAATAATAAACCTAAAAAAGTTTCTAAGCAAACCCCTGGATAATATAATCTGAGAAGGTGTCAACCCTTAGCTAAACGCTAAAACGCTGCGATTTCTGTGATAGTTTAAAATTTTTTGTTGTTTTCGGAGATATTTCAACCAAACTCACAGATTGGTAATATTCCATTGTCTTTTACATTGTGATCGAATTTGGTTTAAATCGGTTCAATAGATCATATAGATCAATTCCGACAGTTAGTACCTAATACGGCATCGTCAAACTTTCGGCGTGCCTAACGGAGCACAGTGGGGCTATTGCTCATTTTGCTTTGCGAAAATCGTAACTTTGAACCAAAAGAGATAATCGAATAATTCAAATGGCATTTAATAGATAACTCTTCAACCTATAAAATAAATGTTCAAGAAAATTGCCACGCCCCCTAGATGCTTACTTATTGGCTTTCAAAAATGAAATTTGTGAATAAATAAATTTGATGGCACCTAAAACAAATATTTTTTTACAATTTTAAATTTTTTTGGTTTCATTTTTAAGTGTTTTATATTTTAAAATTATTTCCAAAATAACACAATTTTTTTAAACTATTTTTTATTTTCCCGTGTGAACTATCAGAATTGCATATTTCGACATAATTCCTACGGTCTATATGATATAGTAGTCCGACTTCAATCAATCTGACATACTAGGAATCTGGTAGTCTTATATGTACATACAGACCAAATTTGGTTCAAATTAGACTACTATATCATATAGCTGCCATAGGAACAATCGGTCGAACCATGAAATTATGCCGCGTGTTTTTATTGCGAGTTTGCGTTAGTTTGTTTGATTTTACGTAAAATGCTGCAAATTCGTGTGGACAAAATTATATACAGTGAACCACTAATGTCTTCATACAGCATAAATTTGTCAAATTTGCGTATAATAAAGATGTTTTGATACGGGTTTTTTATAGTAATCTTTTATTCAATTAAATCCCGTTCTAATGATGCAAAAAAAGCATTAAGTACCCATCGAAACTTTTGAATTAAAAAAAAGTAAATTTTGCAACTTTTTTCCTCGATTTTTTCCAAAAAATTTTTTGATGCAAAACAAATTCAAACAATTTTAAGAGTGACTCCAAAAATTTTTTTCAAAAATATATTTCTGCTAGTATTTTTTTTTATAATTTTTTGAAAATCCTAAAAATGACGATTTTAACCCCTTTTTCCCAATTTTCACACAAAAAGTGGCTATTTTGCAGTTATCAAAAAATTATAAAAAATACTAGCAAAAATATTTTTGAAAATTGAATTTTTTATGCAGTAACTCTTAAAATTGTTTGAAGAATATTTCTGCATAAAACTATTTTTTGGAAAAAATCAAGGAAAAAAGTTGAAAAGTTTACTTTTTTTTTAATTTCAAAATTTTTGATGGTTTCTTATTGGGCTAATGAAATTTTGGCATCATTAGAACGGGATTTAATTGAATTAAAGATTAATATAAAAACCCCGCATCAAAACATCTTTATTATACGCAAATTTACCAAATTTATGCTGTATGAAGACATTAGTGGTTCACTGTACGTTATTTAGACAAATGATTACTGAAGCGTTTTTAGGTAAGTGTACTTCTAAGTCGACCGAATTTAGAGAGTTATCGGGCACCAAAATTAAAAAAAAGGGCAAATCTAGTGTTTTTAAAAGGGTTTTCTTTGAATGGGTCAACCGTAAAAGGTTTTACTACCCACAATTTTTATTTGATCTAAAAATCGTAACCTTAACACAACATTAATTCTTACTTTGTATACTTCTAATTTTCATAGCAAAGCATAATTTCTTTTTGCCGATTATCAGAACAATGGACTCAAAATCAAATGGTATTTTACATGTTCACAAGGAGTATACAACGAAAACAAGAAAAACAGCTCAACATGGAAGCCCAACAAATTCTCGTACACTTAATTTCAACCATTTCCAACACTTTACTATATATATATTATTTATATATGCTAATGTTGCGCTGAGAGTATGTATGTAGTCAATCACCGTAAATAGGTATTATTATATGTATGTATACTAAAATGTCAATAAATTCAACAAGTGTATGTATCTCAAATGTATCAATTAGAGACGACAACGCCAACGTCAGCAACAATTGTCAAAAATAATAACACAACACACAACATGTTGCATGCAACATGTAACTCAAACAAATGTCACAAGGGCGCCGCATGTGGTAGTTAAGGGGTTTTATTAAACAAATTATTCGTACGCTAAAAACTTGGAAGAGTTTCTCTTCATATACACTTAGAATTCAATTGACATAAAGACACATTTTATAATTGGTACATGATAAAAAAGATTCAAAAAAACATTTTTTTTTCAAACAAATCAAAAATGAATGACAGCAGGTGTACGAATAATTTATGTACAGTTATTCGTTTTCTTTTTTTGATTTTTATGTTATACTAGGTGTGTACATGAATACAACGAATAACATTTTTTGAATCAAATTCCAAAATAGCTTTACATATTATCTGCATACAAAATATGGCTTTACTTGGAAAACATGACACACAATAGATTTTGAAGTACAATATATAAGCAGAGTGTTGAGTGTATATATTAGCGAAAGGATCATCCTATACGTATCGATCAACTACTGAATTTAAAAAAACTGAAGAAACATTTTTACGCAGCGATGTTGTTTTCTTGTTTTCTCATTAAGAGCATTCCTATGTGCTTACAATTATAAATTACACACTGGCTTCATGTGGTAATGATGCAGAGATATTTTCCAAATTCTTTTCTATATTGTGTAAAAAGTTTCATATTTATATTTATAATTCTCAATATGTAAGAGTCGAAAAATTATTTTTTTTACTTGTAGTAAACAAACAACGTATATTATATATCTGAGTAGTATTTATTCTTAAGAAGGTTCACTCAACAGAGTTTCACATATTAGGGATCGGTGACACAGAGTACTCGCAAGCGATGTTTACTATTAAGTTGATAAAAAGCTTAAGCGTAAAGCTTAATTTCGTTTTGATGTGATCACACATAAGAAATGAGATTAATATTGTACTCAGCCCCATTTTATTCTACGGGGGTGCCACAGAAATCGCTTTCGCTTGAATTTCACATAAATTTAATTCCGCTGTGCCACAGGTCAACCTGCTGAACAATTTTGCGCGAAACAAACTAGCTCGATGCTGCCACATAGTCCGATTTAGATTTTTGAAGTCAGGGTCAGCGATGCCTCATTTTTCTGTCAGAACTCAAAATAAGGTATTTAAAAAATATATATGGAACCACTTCTATTTTCTGTAAACTAAGCATTCAACAAAAATTGCACTTTGGAGGTAAAACAGCTTTATCGCAAAATTCTTTTACTTATTGTACAACTTGTGAAAGCATTTGTCACGTAGAGTTGTCAGACTAATGGCAGAAAGTTGATAGAGTTGTCGAGTAACTTTTTCTTTGTTGCGCCAATTACTTTTAAATTTTTTTTTTAGCTAAATAAAATGTTTTATTATACAAATAAATTTAATTATATAAATTAAATAAGAAAAAAACGTCAACAGCGCTTTATGTTGCAACTCTGTCCAGCTAGCTGTTTTTGATTTTTCGTCTCTTTGCTTGACGTCTCGCGCTGACGGCGACTATCTTTTGTGTTTGTATTTTGTTCCACCGCTTAAGTTTTTCAAAAGTGCTGGGCAAAATTGTTTTATTTTAATAAATTCCGAATTTCTTATTCGATCCGCAAATCGAATGGAAAGCGAATTACACGAGAAAAGAAATTTCAAAGAAAAAGCATTGAGTTCCGGCTCACATGGTATACATAGTACAGGGTCTTGTTCAGTCGGATTCTCTCGATTAAAGTCTTTCCAACTAATTTTTAATACATGTTGACAAGCTGGAAAACATGCTTCATGGGTTTAACAAGCAGAGTGTATGTTGGAGTTTATCAGCTCGATCGAGCTATTGATGTACACAGTCGCACTTGTATATTTTTTAACTCCAAATTTTAGGTGAAATCTGTGCGATCAATAATCTTTTATAATTACCGTATTAATTTTAGTCATGAGTTGCGTTACACAACAGCCCCCATTGAATCGACGCTACTGTGCGACCACAACCACAGACCATCAAGCAACTGCTTTTGCGTACTTGTTGTTGTTATTGTCAAAGCAATCACTGTTGCTGCTGCTGCTGTTGTTGTTGCGGGCAACGTGTTGCGAGGCCGTTACTTGTTCTGTATTGCCGTGCCGTGTCGTGTCCAGAGGTTCCACTTGGCTGGTGCCAGCGCATCAGTCGCTCTCGGAGCGTTGTCGTGAACGGTCAGCCAGCGCGGCAGAGCAAAGTTAGCAACGTGTGCCCAGAGTCGTCGTCGTCTCCAGTGTTAAGAGGCAACCTTACAACTCAAACACAAATCGTTCGTAAAACAGAATCAAATACAAATAAATCTAAGTAAACCATAATTGTACAATATTGCAATGCGCAAATCGTCCGACCAAAATTTAATTGTTTCTTTTCACTTTTTTTTGAAGTGTGCGTGTGAGTGTGAGCCGCTTTTGTGTGTGTGTTGGTGTGTGTGAAAATAAATTTTTAAAAATTTGCGGTGAAATTGCAAGAAAATCAAATCACACAAATTGAATAAAAATACGAATCGTTAACTGAAAACTCAATCAAAGGCAATGGCAATGGCAATGGCAGCAGCAGTGGAGTGACTGACGGATGCATGTGAATCCAAAACTCATGAGCCAACCAAAAACCCAGACCAAAATCAAAAACAAAAACCAACTCCAACTCAAACTGAAACTAATACCAAAACCAAAAACAAGTCGAAGTTAAAACTGAAAATAGAAAGAAAGCGTCGCAGAATTTGCTAGCAAAGTCTGTTATTGCCATCGCTGGCGGCTTTCGCCACTTTACGAGCAACTTCCTTTTTAGCCACGGGGCCAACGTTGAAAACCAGTCTTTTTAAAGCGCTACCACTGGCACTGGCACTGGCGCTGGCCCGGGCTGTGGCACTGACACAGACACAGGCACAGACAGAGGCACAGATACAGGCACAGACACAGACACAGACACAGGCACAGATCGAGACCTAGACCGAGACAGAGACAGAGCCGTAACGAACACAAATAAAGAGCCGTTTTTATTTGACCAAAAACACCTAAACGTAAACGTAAACAAAAAAAAAATAAAGGCTTGAATCAAGAGTCCCGTTCTAGTCAGGATAAACAGCAAGCGGAAGCAAATCATTTGCAAGTCTAAAGCCATTTCCAGGCTATCTGCAGCCAAGGTGAAAGCTGACAAACTTACCAACAAACACAAGCAGAACCAAATAGACAAAGAGACAAGCGGACAAATCCCAAGTCAATCGGTGCTAGAATATTGGACTTAGAATGCATTTTGGCTTATGATAAACGAGGCTGTAGGTGAACGGGTCGTAAATCATTTTACCCACCCGGTACCCACCCGGACAATTTCACAAAGAATTATTTTCGACATGCGAAACTTTTGTGCATTTAGTATTAATGTAATGTACTATGTACATATGTACATAAAGATGTACAAACGTTTGTATGTACATATGCTCAACAGCCGGAACCAACATTAAGCAATAACACATTTCTTTAAACTGAATATTTGCATTTACTTTTCATAAACACTTCACAATTACATACATATGTATGTGTATAGTATGCGTGTACATCAATGTTTGTACATGTGTATGCAGCATTTGCAAGTATGTATCTAATGTACGAGTATGTAGTTGTTGTGATCAAGTTCAGCTTGGAGTGAAATTCTCATATTCCAATCGGGGGGGAGTCTCAGAATATGCCGGTTCAACCTCTTTAGCTGTCGCTTTGTCATGACGTACATACATATGTACATACATATATACATACAATCATTTTTCGAATGTGTATTTATGTAAGTGTGTGTATGTGTGAGTGTATATGTAAATACATAAATTATATGTATATATGTACACTCAGAAAAAATGCAGAACGACTCGTTCTACAAATAAAGTTCTTAAATTATGTTTTCTTTCTTTAAGAGCGATCGAACTTAAATAATCGTTAAACATTAAATAGATTAGTGTAAAATTCCTTAATCAAGAAAAATATTTATTAAATTAGAAAACAATCAATCAAAACAATCAGAAAACAAGCTCGTAAAATCAATATCTTTAGTTCTTGTATCTTTTCTGTGTTCGTTTGCTTAGAATTCTCAAATGGTTCTTGCTCAAATTAAATAAAGTGTGCTTAGATTTTATTGTTAGCATAACAGTTCTTAATAGAAGAACTATTCAATCTTAAACTAAGGTCATATAGCTGAAAACTTAGAATAATGTCCAGCATACAAAACTGTGAAACGTACTTGAATTATCCGAACTTTTTTGATATCAAGAATTTCAGGATCGCTCTTAAATATACATATGTAGTTTTTAGGATCATTGAACTTTTGACATGGGCAATTCTTTATTCAAGTCTGAACGTACTCGATTTTTCTCTCAGTGTATATATGTATGTACATACGTATAGATATACATAAATACATATGCAGATGTGAAGTCGTCGTTTCTTAGCTTGAGACTGTTAGAAAGCCAATGAACAAGTTTTGTGGAATGAGCAACTAATTTCCTAATTTGACGTCGTTGTTGCTGATAGTTGAGCGTGGCAAAAAATGTGGTCTGCAAATATAAAGTTGCATCTACTTCGTGCCTTTGCCCATCTCTAAGCAACCTCAGTCCAAAGTCGCTGCTCAAGCTCATGAGGGGAAGACTTAGGGAACTATTAGAAGCTTGCGGTCAATTCACATACATATGTATGTATGAATGGTGATAATGTACATATTGGTTAGTCAGTTGGAGCAGCCTATCTAGCACCCTACAAAATTTAAGATATTAGATCACTGATCCGGCATATTCAGCAGTTCATTTCAACATGTTTAGAAAATGGAACTCGACCATAAGCCGGTAACTACATACATACGTACAAATCATCATACATCACCATCAGCGTACATACTGGTTAAATGAAAGAGGTATACAGACAGAGCGAGAGAGAGAGAAATAGGGAGAGAGTTGAGTCAAGAATTGCTGTAGATGTAAAGGAACGGATGAATGGCCAAGTCAAGTAATAGCCAGGCAAAGACGAGGTAAGCCAAAATGCCAAGTCAGTAAATTAGATGTGGAGAATAGGAGCTCCGTCAACTACTTACATACATACATACATACATACATATGTACATGTACAAACGATCAAGTTAATAATGATGATAATCATCATGATTTTGTGCGTGGTACTTCAATAGTAGAATGAAATACAACGAACGGGCGTACAAAGCGAAATCCAAAACAACTACAGTTCAGCTAGCTCAAATGAAAGGTGAAAAGAGGCAAAGAGACAGGTTGGTGTATACATGTATGAGTGTGTGTGCATGCATGTTTGTTTGTATGTTACATACATAGATGATTATGACGACAGCGTTCTTTCTCTCTCTCTCTCTCTCTCTATCTCTTGCTCTCTGCCAGATACTCTTTATCCCCCTCGTTTGCTGTGGTTTGCTAACTCTATCTCTGCCTCTTCATTTATACGCCTAAGTATATGCATACATACATACATACAAATACATATGTGTAATACCTGTTTATCCACACACACACACACACACACACATAGACAGTATGAGCGCTGTATAGAATAACTAAGCAGAAACTGCGTCGCTGTCGACCCGATTTCAAAAAACAACAACAAAATTCGTCGCTTCTTATAGAATGCGGCTTACATAAGCAACGTCAAAAGTTGTTCTTCAGGAAGAACTTAAGCAGAGCCCAATACATACATATGTATGCCTGTACATACATATGTAAATATGTACTATGTAACTTACTTCACGAATTCAAATAAAAAAAAAATACAAAAATAGCAAGAATTATAAATGAATGCAATAAAATAAATTCAACCATAATCGACAGTATCAGTAACAGAGTAACAAAAAAAATATATGTATATGAAAAAAGTTAAAAAAAAACGCAACAGATTTTGCGCAGCAATCGAAACCGGTTCTATTTCTGTATTGAACCCACAATTCAACTCAAATAATTCAGGAATATGTACATACATACGTACATATGTACCAGAATGAAAACATATACATGCATACATACATATGTATGTACATAAATTTGAATATATGTATGTATGTACATGTTCTTAAATTTAACTTAAGTTTATTAGTTAGTTGCCGGTCGAGCCACACCTGTAAATTGCGGGATTTTCAGCACTGATATTTGTTTTTTCCATTCATGAAAGAAAAAGAAAACAAAAGACTTCAACGTCAGGCAACATACTTGTACTTTATGTATGTATGCATGCATGTATGTACGTATGTATGTAGGTATGTACGTGTCGGTTTTTAGCCGACGCGACGCTGAGACTACGTCGCGACGTTGCCGCGAACAGCGATACGCGGCGATGCAGCGCAGCATGTCGGCGAACGGAGAGGAGAACACAATCAGAGTTGCCAAGTCGCCGCGTCGCGTCGCGTTCGTTGCTGCTTCAGTTGCTTTTCATAGGCGCGCCGCCGCAGTCGCACTCTCTCAAGCAGCAACAGAAACAACAAAACAACAAAAACAAAACAAAATTTCTCTATTGAAACGAAACGCGCGCGCGAGTTTTTTAATATTCGCCTTGCGTTGTTGTTGTTGTTATTGAACTTCATTTTTTTGTTATATTTTTTTTAAAATTGTGCGTTGTCTTTTCGATAACATTGTGATATTAATATTGGTTTTGTATTGTGTATGTGTTTGTTTTCGGCATTTTTACCTGTTGCCGCTGCCGCTGCCGCTGCCGTTACCTTTGACGCTGACGGTATCGTATCGGCAAACGTTGCCTGTGCTCCAACTTCGACTTCGACTCGAACCTCGCCACTGACCTGTCCTGATCCGTGATCCGTTACGGCAGGTCGTCAATTTGCATACTAGGTGTCCTGGGGTCTTTCAGTCTGCCTCTCTCTCTCACACTCTCACGCTCTCACTCTATCTCCCTGCGACGGACTCGTTCTTTTTCATATGGATTACAAGCTCTGAAATTACTGAGGCCGGAAAAGGTGCGCCAGGATTTTGACAGGTAAGCGAAAACCAAATCCCACTTAATACTGTGAATGTAGCCTTTGCAATTTGCGTTTGCACTTTGCAATTTCCGTCTTGAAATTGAAAACGTTTCGACCACAAAAGAAAGATGTCTTTACTTAATAGCTCCCGTCAACCTCACGTCACCCGTGCACCAATATACATGCATACATATGTATGTATATTTTGAAAACCGTTCAAGTTATTCAATTACCGTAAAGCGACAAAATATAGCAAGCAAAATATTGCTCTGCCGTCTGTGTGTAACGTGTTATGGTTACTTTGTCAACAGTTTCTTTTACTTACGTTTTCATCTTCAGCCTCCCATTTCCCATTTCCTGCTTCCTCACTTCCAAACACTCTACAACTCCTAACCAATAGTTTTTCTTATTTTGCCGGTCGAATTGTAATATTGCAGGTAGAAGCTACATTCTGTTTATTTTGCTTTTGCGCAGCTTATATCTTTGAAATGAAATAAAGGCAAATACATATTTCCGATGATTTATTTAACTTTTTCCTAAAAGTTTGGTTTAGTTTAGAGATACATAAATAATTCTGCTCTTATTCAACATTGCCATACATTATGTATTGGATCATTTTTAAGTGTAATCTCGAATTTATTCCGATTATTTTAAATACATTAGATGTATCAAATTATGCCTAACTCATGGGATTCAAAAAAGTCTTCGAATTTGTTATGCTTTTCTATGTGTGTATGTACATTGTATGTGTATGTAGGTTCTCAAATAACAAAACGTAGATGCACTCCAAAATTGTAATAGATTTTGTATTATGAAATACTTAACATTAGGGTATTTCTACGTTATTCGGAGACATTTTTTTATCTATTTAATTTCTTAGGTCTCGCCACCCAAAAAGTTTATAATTGGTAAAAGAAAAATGTCACAAAAAACTTCAAATCTCTTGAGTTGAGTACCAATGTACATATGTTATAAGTAACATACTTTTAGAATATGCGGTTGTATATGTTTTTATAGTCGATAAAATAATTGAATACAAATAATTGAAATATCTTATGGCTGTGTATTGAGTATAATGTTTTCTATAACACCCACCTAAATATCTTTGTCCGAATTGTTTTTAAGAACGGTATACGAAAATCATTCAAATCGACGACTGTTGCGTGCTTACATACTTGGTTTTTCCCCAAATAAATTTTTTTTGTTTTTGCTTGGGTAACAAGTTTCCACAATGCCAATCACAATGGCCCCAGAGCCATGGCGGCGACTGTTTCTGTAGCTGCGGCTTTGCCATCATCTCCAGCTTAAACAGCTTCAGCTTCAGTCTCCCTACACGCTCATCAGCAACTTGTTTTTGGCGTTGTTGTTGTCGTTGTTGTTGTTGCTGTTGTTGTTATTGTGGCTGCTGGTGGAGTTTGTGCGCTTTTCAGTTTTCCACTTTAGCCATCTAAACGATTTTCCTCCAGTGTCTGCGTCTTTGCCATCGTCATTTCGTACTTCGCTTTATCTCGTTCTGCTCTATGCTACTCTGTTTTTCCCTGCTTTGTTCTTTGTTCTGCTTTTAGCTCTGTTTTGTTGTGCTCTTTCCTATTCTATTTTGTCCCGTTCTGTCTCATTGCCGTCGTTCGCTGGCATAGTAAGAAATTCTCTAACCAGATTTTTTTTAAGCAATATTAAGAGCCAGCATCAGCAAAGCCGCTGTTACCGTCACCACCGCCGTCACCGTCACCGTCACAGTCACCGTCAACATTTCACCCACCTCAGAGCTCATCCTGTAGTTGCCCCAATACTCAACTCCATTCGCTATTTGCTGTTCTGGTACGATGTCTGTTTTCACTGTTCGGTATTTTTGTTTTGTTGTACACAGCTGATTAAATTGTTTGGAAACTTTCGTTTATAATTTGATGCGGAATCTCTCAGTAGTGTAATCAATCCCATCCACCATTAGATCTCTACCTTCCTGTGCTCATCTATCAGTCTCTTTCTCTCTTTGTCTAGGCGAGAAGAGCGCGTTTAGTTTCATTCTGTGTGCAATTAAGCGGCATTTATCTTATTTGAATTTGCTTTGAGTCAGAGATTATCACAAAGCCAGTAAAAGCTACACAAAGCGAGGCCAAAAGTTTAAATATTTATAAACATACAAGTACGTGATACTAACGTATGCACTTACGTACACACCTACAATGTAGGTTCCGGTTCTATCAAGTACCAGTCAAAACGAATCGAATCTGGACTAGGGAAAGGTAAAAAGGCCTAAGCTTTTCGTTAAGTTTGACACGTTTTCGCGTACAATCTCGACGATAATGACTGGTAATGCATATAATCGCAGCCTTCACGCATAGCTGACATTGATAATTAACTATTGACAACGCTGAAATCATCTACGGAAGTTGCTAGTCAGAATTGTTCAAATTCATTTGGGTTCACGCTATTTGCACGAGCTACAATACAAACTCCATTGCTGACATGTGCTCTTTTAATGCAACTGTCGTCAAAATAGCTTTAATAAAAATATTAAAGTAACTTAGAACGATGTCTAAATGAGCACCTAAATCTTATTGACACCAAACTTGTTTTTTAAATTCCTCTACATTATAAGCAAATTAAGTATAATTTAGAATTTTGTTCCACCCGCTTTGGCTTCCACAATTTAAAATCGATAAATCGAGAAACAAATTATAAGGTGGATTTTTGGCACACACTCGTACATATATATATCTATATATATATATAATACTCTTTTGCTCTGACTGAGTCACTGACTGAGACTGTGAGCCAAACGGCTAAGCCTAGAAAAATTTAATTTTCACACAATATTGCTGAGATAATGTCATCGCACAATAAGACGGCGTTAAGCGAAATCTGACATGGAAGTGGTTCGAATTTGGGGTCAAAGATATCCAAACCAAGCTCACACATTGTTACATCTTGACCAAATTTGGTCATATTCGGATTACTATATCATATACCTGCTATAAGAACAATCGGATGGAAATTAACGATATAAGTGGTTATTTTATATCTTAATTATTTTACAATGTTTCACAAAGGGCTAGATCAGCTTCACAGCTATTTTTTCACTTTTGAGACTTCGAATTCACAACTGGTTCTGGCTTCTCAAAAGTGACATTAGGCTGAGATCGCTTGTAAAGTCAGCACAACGGTACTGATGATAGAGATTGGCATCTCTTGAAACAGCTGTATTGCGAGCCATGCTCCTTGCGTTTTACACGTGCTATGTGTGTTGTTGTTTGTAGGAGTCTTACCCATAATAAAACCTCTAGTAATAGACATTACTAGACTTTTATTTTTTCCCAATTTGAATTAAATTTTATCGATTGGGTCTACATACCAAATTTGGTGCTGCCAGCTCATATCATCTCTGTGCTTAAGATCGTGTTAAGAGCTTAACTGCTTTAACAGCACGTATTTCAATTTGATGTTATTTCGCTCTAAGGCTGCAAATAAAAATGCCGTTGTGTTGAAGCGAGCACTCGAATATTCGTGTAAGCGGATGCTCCAACGAGCGATTTGCTGCAATTTGTAATTGAATATTCAAATGGCCAATGTGATTCCCATTGCATTGCTGAAATGCTAAACTATGGCGTGCCATTTGGGGTCGGGTTGCCAGAAAACCGAATACCCCAAAACGAAAAGCCTTTGCGCAAGTTTTTAATGAATGAGCTGACATTTCGTTGGCCAGCTTTGCAAAGTTCAGTATTGGTTTGCATCGGATTACAGACAAATTAAAAGTACACCCCAAAAAGTGTGAGCACAACTTGTATGGTACATACCAGAATAACAAGGCCAAATCAATAGTCACCTGACTGAAAGTTAGTTAACAAAGAGTTTCTATTGTGCACAGCAGATATGTAGTCAGGTTATGGACAAAATCAAAATACTTACATATACAAATATGTGTAAGTATACAAATATGTATAAAGTACATGAAACAAGACAAACTGAACTTTAACGAACTTGTGAAGTATAAAATGTATTTATGTGTATAAAATGAAAAAGGACGCAGCTTTTGGGCAGTTACTGATTCTTTCTGTCTCTCTCTCTCTCTCCCTCTCCCTCTCCCTCTACCCCTCTCTCTCTCTCTCTCTCTCTCTAGCACTCTGTCCCTAGTATCAGCACAGTCCTGTATTGCCTCTGGACTTGTAGGGAGCTGCTGGTCGCAAAATAAAAGTCGATCATAAATATTTGCCTTACAACAAAGCGCACCAAACTTAAAATAGCGACCGAAAAAACCGTGCAAAGCATTGAACAGTGGAAAATGTTGAATCATTTTCAGTACTAATTTGGCATATACGAGAAACCCGTGAATGATTACGTTAGTTCATTTAAGACTGATTGGTTCCATTCACTTCTAACTACATATGTGCTGCAGTACCCAATAATAAAAGCAAACAATCCTTGAGTGAAACTTAAAATGCTGACCAGGTTGTGGTCGATATTGACCCACTGTGCGGGAGCCAAAGACAAGTCATAAAATGCAAATAACGAGAAAACAGCATCAGTAGAAGCCAGGCAGGACCATTATGGTTCTTCGAGATGATGAAAATAAGAGTACGAACAAGAACTTACCACGACCAGCTCAGCAAAGAAGCTCCAAACTAACATAAGAGCCCCGAGCTTTGGACTCTCCATGAATGTGTGAATTCGATGGGATGCGTGTAAAAAGTTTAATGAAGATATTTGTTACAGTCAGTGCACCTTAAAATTGTTCTGTGCCAACCAACGGTCACACTGGTGGAAACGAAAAAATTGTCAAAAAAAAAGATATCGAATGTTAGATACACAGTACATATGTACATATGTAGGTGAGGTCGGGCATGCAGTATGAGTACGAATGCCTTGGCAACGCAGCAATCAAGTCTTGTCGGCATTGAATTTCTTGCCAATTGGGAATCCCCCTGCAATTCCTACTATTGACACATTAACATGAATGCTAGTACCTACATATGCCAATCTGACAGGCAGTATGTAAATGGAGGAATAGAATTCCGAATTAAGTTTGTTGAAGAATTTGGCCACATCCCACAGTGGCCAATCCGGCCTAGCTAGCGGCATTCAAATTTAAAAAAGCGTTAATTTTTTATAATTTTTGATAATAGATACTTTAATTAGATTTTCAACGGTTTTCCATAAGCTTTCCGAACATCTGATGGTCACCTGTGGGCTGTTTAACACAACATACTTTTCAGCAAGTGCTTTACCATATTGTTTCTTTGTTGTTCGCATATTTTATTAAAAGTTTGTTTTTTTTATTAACGTCAAAGTATATATTCCATAGAAAATTAGTGGCCGGTCCATAAATGTGTTGCTTATAAAACGTAG
>JBAMBJ010001403.1:0-42209 GCA_037043495.1 Drosophila recens | reverse complement strand
CACAGTGGTTCCTCCCATAGGCCAAAAATAAAAAGACCAAGTTGAAATTTCGACTTTAAATGTGTCAACACTGTTTTAGAATTGGTCTAGCTATTAAACTGTATTCTTGTTTTTGTTTTGTTCTAGCTGTCCTCTTCAAGAATAGCATCAAAAGAGACAACATGATATTATTTTGGTATTGCAGCGTGCGCAAGTTTCAAGTAGAGCAGTCAATAAAAAAATTATAAATCCATTTAAAACAAAGTTATTGTGCGATGGATGGGTTTAATTTTATAAAAAAAGGTATTATCTATATTTAGACAATAAAAAGTATATGTACTTCCTGCTGTGTTTTGTGTAAATCGGTATTGTGTTAAGTACGTTATTTTAGACGTTCTGTGTTTGTCTTTGTTGTGTTTCGTTAGAGTTTTCGTTATGAAGGTAAAATCAGGATTAAAAAAATCTTTTTGTTTATTATAAATTAACATTTGAAGATTATGTGATGTTAATTTCAAGTGCCGATAGGCGCCCAGGCTCTTGCTATATGCAAAAATGTAACCTAACCTCAACTTTAAAAAAACACATGTATTTTCTATGGCAGCTATATGATATAGTGGTCTGACTTTGACCAAATTTGGTCAGAATGCATGAGGCCATCCCATATGCATATTATGACTTTTTGGATAAGATATCTCGAACAACAAAAAAGTTGTTCATACAAACACCTGATTTCAGACCGATAGTTCATATGACAGCTATATGATATGGTGGTCCGATCCGGCTGATTTTTATACATAATCTTACTATAAATTTATAAAAATTTTGTGTTAAGTTTCAAGCCTCTACCTTTACTAGAAGTATTTTTGGCCGCCTTCCCCATACAACAGGAACCAGTGTGCATTGACGCGTGCCCCAAGCAACAAAACAAATTGTAGCCCACTTTTTCGCATTCAATTTTGTTGGCCAGCCCAACGGCGGTAGGCGCGTTTTAAAACGCGGCAAAAAATCGCGCAGCACATTAATGAAGATTACGCTCGGCACAATAGGGACAATAGGTTGTTGGTGGTGCGTGGCGCGGAGTGGGGGTTGGTGCATACATAATTATATATGCTTGTAAATACCCGTAATTGCAGTGGCTATTAAAATAATTCAACTCGCGCCGGCGCGCCATCTTGGGGGAGGCCAGATTAGTTGTTTAACGGTTGCCAACGGGGGATTAACATAATTTTGCTAATATTTTGAGCAAAACATCCAGCATAATGCGCTTAGAAATGTGAATAAAGGCGGCATTAACCTGAATGACTGTGCCAGCTGCAGAGGATAAGACTGAGACTGAGACTGTGATTCAGGCTGAGGTGCATAATCTGTGAATTCGTATGCGGATTCCAGCTGCATGATGAGCTGCATAAAACGCGCCAAAAGCAGCAGTAGCAGCAACAACAACAGCAACAACGACGACGCAACGTTGTCGACTGCATTAAAGTGGAAAATCCTGTCTGACAACATTAAAACTAAAGAAAAAAAGTCTCAACAAAACACATAATAAGCGTGAAAAAAGCAAAATGAGAGCAAACCAAACCAAACCTAGTCAGACCCCGACAAAACCCCTGCCTGGCCTGGCCTGGCCTGGCCAGGATGAAACAAGCAATGAAAAGCGAATGCGGCTAGAAAACAAGAAACACAATTGCAACTAGGAACGACTACACAGATGAAATATTCAGACTATGAGAATACCCCGTAGCTAGTCTTTTGTCAACTATTTTTCATTACATCTTAAATTTTAAATAATACAATTATCACAATTGTGTACTTCAAATAAATAACCATATGATGTATGGCTTTAATTTCCCAAATTCATTTTGAGCAACTAAAATATTTCCTTCAACACACAACAAATTTGTATTTGGCCAAATGAAAAACTTCTTTACCTGAACGGATATTGTTTGATTCTGACAAACTGCATCTGTCAAAGAGTTCCCAGAAATATTTTCAATTAACACCGGCCAAGAGGGAAGAGGGAAGCTTTCTCAATGAACCTTAAAAGCGGCACGCTTTAGGTTCTGTTTAATTTAGTGTAAATTATGTGAAATCATTAATCAAAGCGCCTCCACGCTCGAGATCATTTAGCAAAATCAACATACATTTATTATTTTATTCTAAAACTCGATAAAAACCCGGCACATACATCAGATGTACTGAAGGATGCTGTGAGCAAGGCACTGGGCCGAGCAGTCGTCAAGAAACTGACGGAAACATCCCAAGTTGAGATACGCGACCTGGACGAGCTTGTGACTAAGGAGGAAGTTGTGGATGCAGTCAAGCTTGCCTTGAATGACGCCACTGTGAGCTGCGAGTCTGTCAGGTCGCTACGGGTTCTTAGGGACGGTCAACAAGTGGCGACATTGATGCTCCCAGCAGCTCAAGCCAGGGCGTTGGCAGACCTACGGAAAGGTACGTGCTTTAAATGCGGGGAACGTGGCCATCTAGCTAACACATGCGTCAAGCCGCCTAAATGCAGCCTATGCATTCGCAATGGAGAGAAAAAAACGGATCACGCAGTGGGTAGCTTCAGATGCCCAGCGTACAAGGAAGCCGCAAGTAAAATGAAATGTTAAGGTTAATACAAATTAACCTTAATCATTGTATTGCTGCTCAAGCTCTCCTGGAGCAGACTACACACGAGTTGCAGGCACACATTGTCATCATTAGTGAGCCGCACCACAAGGAGTCAATCTGTCCGAGGCGTACGGCGCCCCATCAATCCTACTTTCGGACACAAAGCCATTTAACGGCTTCGTGCGGGCAAACGTGGGTGGAAAGTGGGTCTACAGCTGCTACATGGCTCCTAGTCTACAGCTGAACGCATTTACATCCATTTAAGAGGAGCTGGCCGAGGATGCCAGAGGGCGATCTGGATTAGTCATCGCAGGAGACTTCAATGCGTGGGCCACGGAGTGGGGCAGCCTGGCAACAAATGCTAGAGGTCGGGTCCTCCTTGAAACCCTGGCATCACTAGATCTAGTGCTGCTCAACACTGGAACTCAAAACACATTAGCAGAGGCGGTATCGGGTCAATTGTTGACCTCACCTTCAGTTGTGAAGAAAACGACGCTGTGATATTGCAGGGCTCAATAGAGCTTGCAACAACTGCTTGCGGGTTAAAATCGTCGGGGGTCACCAATTTATGGGGAGCGTGGTGACTGTTTACTTGTCATAAATGACAAAGATTATTAATTATAACTGCGATGTTCATAGTTTCACTATCCATAATAATATTTAAGTTTATTTAAACGATGTTACTTGGTTGATGGTTGAGAAAGAAGAGAAAGATGTACAAGAGTACTAGTGATGCTTAATACAAATATATCGAAATATCGATAAATTAATAAATACAAAATATCGTATCGGAAATATTGGGGATGCCAGATCACCACATAGTCATAAGGAAATACCCCTTTACGGCGCATTTGCTTAAACTTGAGACCATCAAACTTTCTTTTTAATAGTTTGAAATCTTCGTCATTTAAGTAACTGGATAGTTTTTCTAAGCTTGAATTTAAAAATCTATTTGAATCTATAAATTGTATATTATATAAATATTTTTTTTCTATCGTTACTTTTTTTGTAATTGAAATATATAATTCCTTATTACAAGGAATTATGCTAAGATCACCCCCCAACTCTGTGATGAACAAATGAACATCATATTTTGATAAATTATGGAAAACTACTGGGATCGTAGGGAATCTAAACTTATAATTAGACTTACATTTTGTATGAATTGGTCCCTCATACCGACCGGTAAAATAATTAAAGAATTTTTCCCTCTCATCACCGCATATCGTCTCCTCACAAGCTGTGCATCTGTTACACTCCTGCATGCATTGCTCATCAATGGCCAGGTTGTGGGTTCGGTGTCCTTGCATGTTTTCCAATATTGATTGTAGAGCTGTTCGGCTTTTGGAGTTCAGGGCCTTGCAAAATTGGCTTGAATGCAGTCAGTTCCTTTAGTTAACGAAAAAAAGAATAAAACAAGACCATAGTTACGTATTGATATAAGCATAAACTTCTTTAAATTATTAAATTACCTTCATAGGTCCACATCTCATTCTCGATCGGGATAATATTTGTGAGCTACATAAAACGATACTGCACACGCAGTATGTTTTTGTGCCTTCGTTGTTGATGAGGTGCCAGGATCATTCTGGACTCGATCATAGGTGTGCAGAACCGCTTCAATGTCTGCATAGACGACGGCAGGTGGCGACAGTTTTTTATGCCAATTAGTAAAGGTTGCATATGACCCCTCCTTGGGGAACGTAGATGCAACCTTTCCACAACTTTTACCATGCATTTTGCTGTTGCAGGTGTACCATTGTAGACAATTATGGCAAAATTCTCCAGAGGTGTGGCTTTTCGTGTACTGAGATTTTGTCAAAGTCGACATATTTGTTATAAATGCATAGTGCATTATCATTGCTGCTTCGTTGTAAATCCCGAGAAGGCTGATGTGTTTTTCTTTTATATGGTCAGTTCTTATTGTCGGTCCAACAATCTTCTCATACTTTTTGCTTCCATCAATTTCGTAAACGTTTATACTAAATTGAGGATTTAATTTTTCAAATAGTTTAACTCCTTTGCGAGTTAACTGGGAACTCTATTCCCGAAAAATTAATTGTTTGATTCCTATATGTTATTATAGGTGACGCAATGTTTTGGATGTTATAATAAGATGGATTCTTCATGTTCCTTCTCAGTTTCTTTTTATCATCTTCTTGATATCTGGCATTTTCAATAAATTTATGCTCTATCGATGCTAAGATGCACCATTTAAAACAATAACTGTCATTGTTTCTGACATTTACTGTAGCATTCCTTTTTCTGATAGATTCAGGCATTTCACAGTAGCCTCCAGATGGAATGTGTTCGAGCTTAACCATTGTTAAGTCGAAATTCATAAATGCTTTTATGGCCCATCCGCTATCTTTCTCTTGAAACTCGCTACTGGAATTTGTGAGATATTCTATTTTGCTTTCTAATATCTCATCTGCAGTAGCTGTTTCATATAGACTATGATAGGGTGTTGAAAAATGTTTTGTCGACTCAATTGTGGAACCATCATCCAATTGTTTTATGTACGCACCATAACGTTTTAATGAAAATTTAATCGATGAATACTTCGACATACATAAATTTAATAGGTCGATAATGTGGCGTTTAACTTGATTATAAAAGTGTCGTAGAACAATTATATCAGCAAGTTCACTAAAAATACGATATGTTTCAACCGGAAACTTTGTCGGGGTTGAAATTAATACGACATTCGTATTTCTAGCTACTTGAGCCACTAGTGCATTTTTATGCTTATCAGTACGCAAATGCATTTTATATGCATTTGATTTTAGTACTTCGTCACATACCCTGCAGTGGACATCATCATATTTTACGGTTTTTGCCGGTCGATCAACTATCAGTCCTGGTCTCTTCAACGCCTTTGAGGTGGTTGGTAACTCACTTAGCTCTCCAGAGCTAAGTGACGATGAACCTTCCACCGATGTAGAAGGCTGATACATTTCAGCTTCAGAGCTTATTGCTGCTGAAGCTTCCACCAACGTAGTAGACTGCTCCATTTCATTAGTAGCAGGAGTTTTCCTGCTCGATGCCTTATTCCTGGCCGCCTCCATCATTACTTGAAAAGCGTTCAAAGGTTCTGTGCACTTGCTATAGTGCAATGCAAAGACGTCAACACCTTCAAAGGCACGGTTGCACAGATCACAAACAATTTTAGACAACATTGCTTTGGTTTATTTTAGAGTTAGCAAAAATTCACAATAAATTTCACAGCTTTACAAGAGCTAGTTTTTAAAAACGCGGTTACTGGTTCTGACTTGAGTACCAACTGAGCACAATCAAAACGCGACGGTTGTTATATACCATTAATTTTAAACGTTCACCTGTTCACACAAGTTGTTTTTCAGAGGTTCCCAAAAATCATAATTGGTTGACCGTTGCATTTGTTTGTTATGCAGGTGGTGTTCATTAAAGGAAAAGGGACAAGTACTCAGAACGGAAAATAATGACATTGATAATAACATCACTGACATGGGATATCAGTTTAACCCATCATCGTCATTTTTATTCACGTACATGCATGTCCTTCAAACTGTACATTACCGGATGCATTTTGACCGTTGCCCTAATGAGGTGCTTAGAATGCAACAGGCGCTAATTAAGGAAAAGGGACAAGTATTCAACCCCTAAAAAAAGACAGGTGTAATAAAATCAGTGACACATGTTATCAGTTTGACCCATCATCGTCTTGTTCATACGTGCCTTTCAACCTGCACTTTACCGGATGCATTTTGACCCTTGTCCTCTTGAATATAACAACATGTAAACTGTTTGCTGTTGTTGTTATTGTTCGTCTCATTCATCTATGTATGTGATCACTCTCCAATCACTCAATTCATACTGTTGAGCAATGAAAATATATTTCAATACTAAAAATATATTTTTTCCTTAAATTATACATGAAAATAGCCAAATAAATCCCATTGTTCCCAAGAAAAAAGATATAAAATTACTTTTTGAAAATGTGTTTTATTTATTTTATTTAATTTTGTTTCCTTAAATTATACCTGAAAATAGTCAAATAAATCCCATTGTTCTCAAGAAAAAAGTTATAAAATTACTTTTTGAAAATTTATTTTATTTACTTTATTTCATTTTTTCCTTAAATTATACATGAAAGTAGCCAAATAAATCCCATTGTTCCCAAGAAAAAAGTTATAAAATTACTTTTTGAAAATTTATTTTATTTATTTTATTTCATTTTGTTTAAGAAAGATACATTGATTTGGATATTTTGATTAAAAAGATACATTGATTAAAAATTTTTACATTGGGGCCATCAGCTTCATCATAATTTGTCCATTTTGTTTTTTTACGACGTAGTATCGTCGATCCACCACCAATTCGATGAATTCATCGGTCATACTTGCATATCTATTCGGGAGGAAAAGGTTGTAGTCCTCCAACTCCAGTTCTATTGTTTTCCCATCGTCGTTTTTCGCTCTGCCCTCAAAATATGGTAGACTACGTCAACTTCCATTTTAGTTTTAGACAGAATCGGTTTAATATTCTGTCTATTAAACTCCTCCATTACCCTGAGATGTGCTGCATTTTCAGCAAACAGGGCGTCAAAATCGTTGTCGTTGAACTCCGGCTGATTCATTTTGCGTTTTTTTGTTGTTGTCTTACTGTTGAAGCTGTTGCTGTCACTGTTGAAGCTGTTGCTGTTGAAGCTGATGTTGTTGGAGCTGTTGCTGTTGAAGCTGTTGCTCTCTAAATTATTTAATCAATCTCTTTTTAGCCTAAAGAAATACTTCTGTACCTCTTTCTAACATCCTCATCCCCATATTCATCTTGATCACTAAGATTACTTGATGAACTTACATCCACTGATGCTTCAGTGGTGGTGGTGGTGGTGTTGGTGGTGGTGTTGGTGTTGGTGTTTACTTCAAAGTCGCTTCATGGGGGTTGGGAAGCGCTGAGACTGTTCCGTTGCATAGCTCCTTGTGTCTCTATG
This sequence comes from Drosophila recens, assembly GCA_037043495.1. Taxonomy (NCBI): domain Eukaryota; kingdom Metazoa; phylum Arthropoda; class Insecta; order Diptera; family Drosophilidae; genus Drosophila; species Drosophila recens. Next base: position 34,642 of record JBAMBJ010001403.1, on the reverse strand, counting down.
CAGCCCCCTCACTGTATCAAAGGTTGAGGCAAATAATTAGTATTTAATAAATCACATTTTAATTAAGTGAAATACTTACGCAGATATGTTTTTTATCCACATGTAGTGAGCATATTCCTCCTCTTCTAGGAAAAGCATATTTACATGCATCCGTTGCTCATATCCTGATTGAAATAGGGGTCCAATTATATTTTCACTCTCTTCATCATATCAGAATACGTTGATGCTCACTTGTGGAATATGTTTGATGAATATCTAAATACCCTTTATCTTAAGGGGGAATGACAGCCCAGTAATGCAGTGAATGAAGAACCACGTATGGGTCTATACTGGTTAACATTCATTTCCAAACGGATTATGCCGAATAGAGCCCATCCGCTATCCTTTTCCTGGAACTCTTCCATTTTAGCAATTATTTGCTTTGAGTGCTCTTCAAATAATTGAGATTAACTACTACTTGCATATGTGATAACCATTCGGCTGTGGAGTGATGTTATTTCATTCAATGATTCATTTTCTTTTAAAAGCACGTAGTCAGCGAAAAGTTCGAAATTAACTTTCACTGATTCATATTTCTCTAGCTCATATACCAAGTGAGAAATGAATGCATTTCCTGCTTCACTTAAAAATTCTTTAGGGATTCTAAGTTCCGGTCCATCATTCAAATACATATAATGTAGGATTCGTCTGTTGAATCCCAGTTAAATCTTTTTGATCCGACTATCTACCGGCTCAATCGCTTTCATCTTGTGTGTATCGGTGCGAACGTGATGATTCCAATGGCAGGGACCTTTTACAAGCGGTACAGTAAATTGTTCCTTGGTTATTCATTATCGTTGTTGTTGGCTTCGAGTTTTCCTTGTCGATGTGTTGCTGTTGATCTGCTGATGTTGTTGTACACCTACTTCTATAAGGATGTTTAAAGCTGTTGTTGAGCTGTTGATAAGATGTCATTTGAAGTCGGTGTTGTTGAGCGGTTCTTTACACTTTTCACTACACTGATATGTTCAAACTGAAAAGTCTAAACATTAAGCTCCCACATTTATACTTAGCTTCTGTAGCATACATTCTTAGGTACATTTTTCTTATGTGCAATACAAAACGAGTTAAAATATTTTATTTAAAAATCAATTATCAATTTTCTTTTCGTTGTCATTGATAGAAACTTTTCTTACAACCCGTGTCTAATCACATCATCAGACCCTGCACTGCACCTGTGCCTGTCCCACGATTGCCTCTCACTTTATTAGGGGTCATGTGGTTAGGACCATTTATGATCTCTTTATTAGGGGTCAGGGGTCGTTTATAACCACTTAGAGATAATTTATGATCAATTAGAGATCATTTAGACTCCCTTCCACCCCCTCCGTCTACACATTCTAACCAAATCAATTCTAACAAATCAATAAAATTTTAATGACTTTTGACCTATTTTTACGATCAATCAATTAAATTAACCACAAATCAATAAAATTTTTATGACTTTTGACCTTTTTTTTCGATCAATTACACTTTATACATTTTTGGTTTTCTATTTTTCAAGCCAGTTAACTTCCTCGTATACCAAACAGGTTTGTTAGACCTGCAAATAAATCAAGTAAAGAGTCTAAAGTAGAATAAGAAATAGAGACTGCACTATCCAAATCCCTGCACTCATATAGCCGGGACCAGGCAGTCTGTAATAAGAGTTGAGAAAGCTTTGCAAAATCGGTTTTCCGAAATTGACGAGCTCTCTTTGTAGGCTCATTGCATAAGTTAGGGGCCCGGAATGGTAAGTCCATCAACACCTCCAAAGTCGGATGATAAGGGTCTTCAGGAAAGGAAATGGGATTAGTACGAGAAACAGATAAGAAAGGGGGATTCAAAACAAAAATAAGATCAAGCATCCTATTCAAAGAATTGGGGTCATCATTGATCTGACATTCTTTAATGAGAATAACCTGTTTAAAGTGAACAGATCTGATGTAGGTAAATAGCAGTTTGCTCAAAGTATATAACAACTTGTAAAGTGTTTGCTGTTGTTGTTATTGTTGTTCCAATCACTCAATACATACTGTTGAGTAATGAAAATATATTTCAATATTTATGATATATTTTTTTCTTTAATTATATCTGAAAGTGAACCTATCGTCTCAAGAAAAAAAGGTTTGGAATTATTTTTTTTAAATGTATTTATTTAATTTTTTTTGTTATACCTAAAAGTAGCCAATAAAACCCATTGTTCCCCAGAAAAAAGTTTTAGAAATATTTTGTAATTCATTTATTTTTATTTGTTCAACTTTTATTTGAAAATAGATACATTGTTTGATATACAAAATTTAAATTGGTACCATCAGTTCTAAAATAAAATGTCCATTGGGTCTTTTTACAACGTAATACCGTTGATCCACCACCATTGAGATGAACTCGTCCGACATGCTTGCATACCTATTCGGTAGGTAAAGATTGTAGTCCTCTAACTCCAGTTTAATTGTTTTTCCATGTACCGTTTCCTTGCGTTCTGCCCTCAAAATTGGGTAGACATCACCAACATCCATTTTTGTCAAGGACAGAATCGGCTTAGAATTCTGCCTGTTGAATTCCCGCATAACCCGCATAAGGCCTTTCTGCACTGCGACCAGTATTAGATCTTTTGTGCCGCCGCATAACCCTTACATGTGCAGCATTTTCAACAAACAGGGCGTCAAAATCGTTGTCGTTAAATTCAGGTTGATTCATTCGAAGGAATACAGAGCTTGGAAAGGCGATAGCTTGTAGTCTTCTTCTTACATTTAGTTTTCTTATTGCATATACAATTAATATTAATATTATTACAATGCCAATAATTAGGGACAGATGCCCAGACATGTGATGGATCTTAAGTTCCTTTATCTCAAAGTGAGAATCTTTTATTTCTTTTAACTTAATTTTTAATTAATCTATTTTCGCTTAATGATTAATTGTAGAAAAGTTTAAAGGGTCCCATATTACTTGCCTGCTCTATCTAATTCAACCAGTATGATTTTGTTGTCGTCACTGTTTTATAAAGACATTTCGATGGTATATTTGGTTTAAAGCAGGGATGCCCAAAGCCAGCATACGAATGAGTTCGCACCAATACTTATAAGCAAACGCACCAACACAAGAAGAGAACTAGAGAAGACAAAAACAAAATCACATTGAAATTGTTGTTGGTAATTTTCTTGCGCTCGCTTACACCAATCCAGAGAAGAGAACAAAACCGCTGTTTTTGTGCTTCGCATTGCATACACACGAAAATGTTTGCATGTATTGGCATTTTGTATACTCAGCGCCGTGCATGTATACGATATTTCGTTTGCTATACTTTGAGGAATTACAAAAACAATTGAGGCTGAAAATCAATGGAATGAGCAAAAGCTGAGCATGCCTGGTTTAAAGGGTGAAACCTCACAAGTGTTGTCATTAACACTGTTCCACGGCCAACTACCGTCGCATAATCGTTTATTTAATAGCCATGTCTGACATTTGTTCAATGTCGCTTCTGTCATTAGGTGTTACGAATCTATTGCAAAGTTGTACACTTTATATTGTGAGCCTACATCTGAAATTATAACCACAGTGGGCTTTTTTTTCTGTCTACATATTGTTGAATATGTGCAACGCTTTCCATATAAAGCGCTGCTCTCGTAGCTTGCAACGTTTTCAATATATATGCATATTTTAGGGTATAAACAATCGAAATGTTCATCGACGATCAATGGACCAATGGAATGTGCCATTTTGAAGATATCTCCAGACGTGAGATTCCAGATATCAGAATTGACATCTTGGACGACAATTTTGGCGGCACTCTCCAATGTGATGATCTTCGTCTTGTGTCCCTGTGACCATTTGCCGTTGCTGTTGCTGCTTTTGATAGTTTCAATTTTAAAATAACAATATTATGTACTAACAAACAAATTTTTTTTTGCTCATATATGACATCAAATTTGTAAATTATTTGGTGGTGGCTTATTCTCTACAAAATAGTCATCAATATTTAAGTCTATATCCAGTAAACTTAACATTTCGAAACTAAAATTCCTTTCTTCCAAATCCTTTCGAGATGTTGTGTGTCTATGGAACGAAATAAGTGGATCTGAGGAGGCCGCTAGCATGTTGAAGAGGTCTTCATTTTGCTTAGTTCGTGAAATCTTGCAAGTGTTTGTATATCTAAACTTTTTGTAGTCCTTGTTTTTACATTCCTGTTGAATGGACAACTTAGCAGGTTGAGTACAAATTACGAACTGAATTTATTTCTTAAAATTTTAGCCTTAGGTAACTAACATGAAAATCTTAATCATTAGAAGGACACCTCGATAGCTCGGTTTGCATGTGCCTATCTTCCTTTCCAGCCGTTCTCATGGTTCTAAAAATAGTTTTACGACAATACAAGTGCATTTTGTGTTACTTTTTTGTGTGTGTTTTTTTACATTTGCTCGCGTTGGTCAAATTTCAGTATCCCGTCACTCGATCGATGTTTTCGGGATACATTGTTTTTGAATGCCTTTGTGTTCATGCTTGAACATATAGTGTTATACAGAGTATTATTGCCCATTGCATTGTCTTTCATTTTACCTATGCACAGACTCTTTATAAAATGAAACTCATTGGCTTGCATATCTATAGCTGGTGGGCATAAAACTAGAGCAATTTTATTAAAATCATCTAATTTTTGGAGCCATGTTTCGTTAATATCTTTAACAATGTTTTGCGTTAAGTTTAAAATTGCATCTACATCTTCTACGGCTGGCTGGATTATTTTTGATTGAATCAATTGCTGGATACACGTAGCACATGGATGGAGAGCTGCAAAGCTGCAGTTAATTAAACACGATTTCAAAAGCCTCTAACAATTCAACGATGGCCTTAACAATGTTTTTATTAATGTACGGCATTCGTAGGCTTCCCTCATTTCTTGCAAAACATGGTTAATTTCGCCCCAATTATCCATTATGGACTTCAGCATTCTATAATGCGAGTTCCACCGCGTGGGACACTGACTTTTCAGCGAAGTAGGCAGAAGGTTCTGCAAATTTGGCTTTTTAAAATATCTAACCATTTTTTGCACGACTCTATGACTTCTGATAGATCGGTTGCGGCTTTTAAGTTGTCAATACATCTGAGAACAGGTGACTACTGCAATTAGAACGTGTATAGTTTTCCAGGGCCTTGATCATATTCGCTCCTCTGTCGGTGATAAACTTAATTTTTTCTAGTTGCTTCGCCTCTCTCAATGTGGCTCATAGCTTTAAATTTATGGCATTGTGCCCTTTGCATATCCGACAATTTTCTCACTTGAAACATTTTTCGATCATTTTTTTTCCTCGATTGTAAATGAACTTACGGAGCTACACCGTTGCTCGTAAAACTCTAATACATCAGACAGTAACTGAATCTCTTTTGTCGTCTTGACATGAGATTCGTACAGCTGCAATGCATCTTTACTAACTTTTTTCAGAATTATATGGGCAAATACTATATCCACTTCATTCGTAAGGTGGGATTTAAGTTTAATTATATCCCAAACGGTATGATAATTATCAACAGAGCCAATGAGCAAGTGCGACACCATGCTTCTGGCTTCACCCCTTAATGCCGATTTTAAATAATTCAACTTGGCGGACACACTGAGGTCTTCTCTGTTATGAATAATTTCCATGAATAATTCATAGAACATGTCCCATTCATTGGGTTTACCAAAATAGTTAGGCACTTTAATTTTTGGCAGCTTTGGAAGATCCTATGTTTTTTCCATTACGACTACCTTTTTTTAATTTTTTTCAATTTTGTCGTCTAATGCTTTTACTAAATTTTCGACGTCAAACTCTAACTCAGCAACGTCCTCGAGGCATTCAATGCCTTTACTCGCTAACTCCTGTATTTTATTATAAATCCTATTCCACAGGAATTCAATCTTATTTCTCCTTACGCCGCACTCCTCAGTGCGAGGATCAGCTAACTCCATAAATGTTTCATTCACGTACTTTTTCAGTTGTTAAATATCTTTGTCGATTTGATCCGCAAGAAGGTTTGTGATCGTCGTCATATTTATGAATTGTTTGAGTTCCAGAATCTAATGTCTGCTTGGAACATGAAACTTCTTCTATTAACTTTTGAATTATACCTAATGTGTATTCGAATAGCCGTTTATTGAAATAGTCATGATCAACTATTCCAATTTTCAACAGCACACTATGGTTATCACAAAACTCTTTCTTTATATTTTCTAATATCGGGATCGAGTCCCTGGAAAGAAATCCCTCTTCTAATTTCTCTAGCTTTTCAACTAACGACGCTTGAGACGTCAAAAACTTAATAGAGTTTTCTGTTAACATATTGACTATTTATTTTATTTTTTTCTATGTAAACTCACTTAAATTAATTACATATGATTGGCTTACAATATTTTGCCACTCATATGATTTTAGTATCAGCCTTACAGAGTTTAGTAGTTTTCAAGTAGTGCTTTCGCACATCGGCTTGAGTTAGAGACACTAAAATTAGGGGCAAGAGAGGCCTTGCATAAATGCGGCTTCTTTTGCGTTACTTCGCTCGAGTGCGAAGTTGTTTTTCAATGTCCACCAGACGCTCTTTGCTGTGTTTCCAGTAAATCCTTGGTTAGTCTTCTTTGCTGTAGCAGTTTTATCCGTTTTCCGCCTCGTTTTCTTTTCTTCTTGTCGGGTTTTGGTCGCTGTCTGGCCTTGTACTCAGCTATTGTGAGTGGTCGTGGTCCCGCGTTTGGATACATTCCAGTGCCTCTGTAGGCTTGGTGTATCCCTTTGCTCGACAGGAGAAGCTTCCTTTAGGGCAGTTTCGGGCATACGTCTATCTTTTTGCCGCTGTTGTTGATGCTGCTGCTGCTTCTGCCGCTACAGTTGTTGCTGCTTCTGCTGTAGTTGCTGCTGCTGCTCCTTTTTTTATATTATATATAATATATGCTATATTATATAAAAAAACTCACTTTCTGATGTAAAGCCTCTGAAACGCTATAATATTTTTCCGATGTCTGCCTCGAAAACGCAACTTTAACTTTAACTTATTAATTGTTTTAGTAAAGATTTTTTTTTATACCCTGCCTCTTACCACCGATAGGGGAGAACAAAGGTTTTTATTTTTGTGATCCGGCTTCTTCCTCGGATGCACAACTTTATAGCTCTGTTTTGATTTACTGAACACAACAGAGATTATATACATTTTCCAGCAACCTTTAGCTGTATACTATAAGGCGCTGGTTTTTTAGTTTCTGTGTTTCTTAACACTGGTGGGGGAAAACAACAGAATGCTCAAAGGACCAAAATGAACGGACAACTTAGCAGGTTGAGTACAAACTACGAACTGAATTTATTTCTTAAAATTTTAGCCTTAGGTAACTAACATGAAAATCTTAATGTCCAACTCCTTCCAGTCATTGGAAGGACACCTCGATAGCTCGGTTTGCATGTGCTGTACACACATGCCTATCTTCCTTTCCAGCCGTTCTCATGGTTCTAAAAATAGTTTTACGATAATGCACTACAAGTGCATTTTGTGTTACATTTTGTGTGTGTTTTTTACATTTGTTCGCGTTGGTAAAATTTCAGTGTCCCGTCACTCGATCGGTGTTTTCGGGATACATTGTTTTTGAATGCCTTTGTGCTCATGCTTGAACACATGTGCTTCTTCGGACAAATCTCCGATTGGCAAACATTGATACTCAATTCAATCTTTTCCATGATTTTGATGCATAGTCATCAAACTTTGAGCTATTTATCATTTCTCTACAGTTTATAACATTAATGACAGCAAACCTTCTTACATATAATCTCATTGTGAACGCCAGTTATTTGAGAAGTCACCTTATCATTTGCAAAAAATCTTCTAGACGTATTTCTATCGTTCGTATTTCCGTATTCATGTTTTGGGCAATCCACTTTAAGGGCAAGCTTGCTGGAAAATTCCCTTTGTATAACTTATTTCCGTATAGCTTGTATGTTCTTCTGCGGTTTGTTCTCGTCATATTGTTCTGCAGGTCGCGAAAGTGTGTACGCCAGCTTTAAAATAAAGTCCATACACTTTATTCTGCAATGTAATGGAGAAATTCCACACTCATAGCAATGGTTGTCACTCGTTGAATCGTCCAAACTTTGAAATTAGGGCTTTACAAATTGCTCACCTAAAAGTTGACGAGGTGTTTGTAATGTCATTTAAGACCTTGCCATCATTGTAAGATAAAACTTAAAATCAATTGTCAGTGTTTTTCCAGTCTTGTTTTCAATAACAGTTGGCTCCAGTTGATAAATTTGATTTTTTATGTCGCTTACAGTTGATCTTGTCAATTCCGATGTCTCTTTGCATATTTAAAGAATATTGGACGGCAATAGTGAACAGATGACGGTCGAAGATTTCTCCAATGCTCAGAACTTGCACTCCTCAGTCACAAGGGAACTAGAGATGTCATAAACATATTCTCATCGGAAATAGTTTTGTATTCTGTGTGTATCACTTGTTTATACGCACTTTGTCCGGACGATCCATCACATCCCCGCTTATTAAGTAAAGTAAGTCGTTCGGGAAGTAGATTTACGTTCTCTTCGAGCAAACTTTGAATAAGACTTCTCGCGGTGTGATCCATTAGATGAAGTTGAAGTTTAACTTCAACAGAAACCTCAGATATAGTCACATTGGCCGGAACAGCTTCCTTCTTAGCAGATCAAAATTTTTTTATATCCGGGTAGAACATCAACATTATGTCGTTGTAAGGAGGTCCGTAAAATGGAATACTCTTTTTTCGCCAATCCCAAGTCCAGAAATAAACAGAAGGCCTCTGCAACAGAATACTTGGTAGCCGCGAAATCTGATGGCGTCTGAATGCTTTCCTTTATCCTGGTCAGTCTTTTTGGGCTGGCAATCGTCACTGCTTTTGTAATATGCGCTTTTGTTTTTTCCCGGACGTTATAACGCCGGTCTAAAACTGTCATTACTTTGTTGTTGTTGTTGCTGGCCAAGTTTCTGGCCGAGATTTTGCTGCTGTTGTAGCTATTGCGTCTGATTTTTTTTTTTCGGCTTGCAGCTTCTGAAGCCTGAAGCATATGCAGTTGCCGACTAGCAGGCCCAGAGGCCCAGCGTAATAGTGTATTTTGTTGCTGCTGTCTTGGCTTCTGCTGTTGCTGCTTGTTATTCTTGCACGCAAATATCACCTGTTTGCACAATTTGAAAACAAGGGAAAAGCGCCTCCAATTTGTGCATCAACTCCAGGCAATATTTCTGGCCCAGAATATGCGAGTGCTTGCTGTGCAGTCGATCGACGTGTTTACTGATTGTCTCGAATATTGCTCTCTTTATTCATACGGGCGATGAAGCATCGCTACACTGGTGCACCAGTGAATCTTTTTGAGGTGGAGCTCCAGCCGACGACAGACGGCACAAATAAAAAGATCCTCAAGCTGGATCGCATGGGTAAAGCGAAAGCGAAAAATAGATCCTGTCCAGTGCCATCGTTGGCAGGCATTTGGGCATTCCAGGAACTATTGCCGCCGCCAGTTTGTTTGCCTTAAGTGCGCTGAAAAACACGCGACAATTGAGTGCACCAAGGCAAAGGACACACCAGGACATTGCAGCATGGAATTACACGCGTCAAAAAAATCGTAAGCCACAGACGAAATAAAACATTAACAAAAAATAATAAAAGAAGTTGTAAATGAATGTATACGCTTTATTTATTTTGTTAGTTACTGTGCATAGTTTCAGAAGGATTCCCCAACGAAAATCGGCATAACTGATCGACTGATCGTTCCTATGGCAGCTATATGATATAGCGGTCCGATTTGAACTTAATTTGGTCAGGATGTATATTACCGTCTCATATGTCAGATTGGTTCAGATATTTCAAACAACAAAAAAGTTTTTCATACTAAGACTTGGTTTTCGACTGATCGTTCCTATGGCAGCTATATGATATAGATTTATATAGATATGATCAGATTGGTTCAGATATCTCAAACAACAAAAAAGTTGTTCATACTAAGACTTGGTTTTTGACTAATCGTTCCTATGGCTATAGCGGTCAGATTTGAGCTTAATTTGGTCAGGATGTATAGGATTGTCTAAGATGCATATTGTTTCAGATTTGGTGAGATGTCTAAAACAAACAAATAGTTTTACATACTAAGACCGGCAAATGGCATCATCAAATGCGCAGCGAGTGCCAGACAAAATGACCACATTTCTCGCAGAGACACAAGCATGAACTGATCTGGCTGCTGCGAAATGACTAAACGAGCCAAAAAACTTATGTTAGAGCACTCGCAAGCAGCAGCACGAATGCGAGCGCGAAAACAAATGAGAGAGAGAGAGGAAGGGCAAAAACGTACGCACAGTAACCTGGGTAGTCACAAGAATTGACATACTAGTAAACGCAATTTAAGTAGGCGTTTTCAATTTATTATGACAAATAAATATAATTTTCGCTTTTTAAATACTTTTGCTTGTTTTTGTTTTTTTTTTAGTATTTATTATCAAATTGGAGAGTATGTACATATGTTTGTGCAGCATCCCAAGATGCTCGCAATGTGTCTTTCGCAAACTTCTGAAACAGCCTTCGTACAGAGTGCGACGCTTACTACTCTCAGAGAGAGCTGATCAATCCTAGTTGTTGTTGTTCGTGTTATCACTGCTCTTTGGTGCCTGTTTTGTGTGTTTTCGGTAATCGCTTTCTCATCAATTCACTGAGCACAAAACTCGTGCTGCGCTGCCAAAGCGATACAGGCAGAGGCGGTTTCTGTTCGTTTTTCCGTATTTCTCTCTCTCTAGCGTACAAGCACTAAGCAAACAAATTATGGAGACAGTGTTGCCAATTTGTCCCTTTTTCAGACAGATCTGTCCGTTATGAAACTGCGATTCCCGGAAAAAGGGAAAAGTTCCCTATCCGGATAAATGTCATTTTAGTTATATTTTATCCCTTTATTCATCCTTTTTCAATTGTCGCTTATACAATTTATCAATTACAACATATTGGTTGTGTCCGGCACAACCAATATGTCGTAATTGATAAATTAATTAAATATAAGAAATAAAAATTAATGCACAATAAAAGGCGAAGAGGATGAAAAAAAATGTTTGTATTTAAAACAGGGTATGTTCTGACGGAGAGAGAGAGAGGGCGCACACAAGCCACGACGAAAAAATCTTGGTTAGGCGCCAGAGCGATGAGCACACTGCTGCCAGAGTCGCTTTTTTCCCGTCAAATCTGGCTGTTTTCAAAGGCCATAAGTAAGGCCATAGTACGCGATTATTAATTGCAATTAATCGACGAAAAATAAAAATAATCGATTAATCAAATGATTCATTTTTGCTATAGTTTTTTAAAATATTGTGTAATGCAATGCCATTGTATAGCAAACAAAATTAAGCACAATAATAAAATGCCCAAAAAATATAAATACAGTGGCTCACAGCTTAAAGTATGCAGGTCAAATTTTGACATTTAAGGCTAATTTGAGCTGTTATCGTTAACATATTTTCATCAATGAAAATGTCATTTAAATTCCGTTTGAATGACACAAAACTTTCTTTAACCCATTGAGTACCCTTCGAAAATTTCAAATTTAGCTTTTTCAACTTTTTTCCCCGATTTTTTACAAAAAATATTTTTCAAATATATTTTTGCTTCTATTTTTTTGGAATAACATCTAAAAGAGTCATAAGCGACTGCCTCAGAATAGAGGTTCACGCCGATTGTGTTAGCTTCGGCGGCGGCGTAGAGGCCAGAAATAGCCGGCGGCGGCGGCTACACCGTCGTATTTTTCGGCGGCGGCGGCGTATACAGCTATTAAATAAAATTTTCTTTTAAAAATTAAAAAAAAAAACACTGAAAAATTTTTATAATTTTTTCAAAAAAAAAAAAAGTTATTCAAAATCAATTCACAGTCATTTTTCACTGACTTGATTTTACATTTGAAATTTAATAAAAAAAATTAAATGATTTAAGAAATAATATTTCAAAATTTTTTTGTTTTCTGTTTTATAAAATTGTATTAAAAGCTATGACGCCGGACGCCACCGCCGCCGCGCCGATTTTTCCGTGATTCGGCGGCGGCGCGTCAAAAAGACCAAAAATCATCGGCGGCGGCGGCGGCGTGGCGCGGCGGCGTAAGCGTCTACTACACACACAAGCGCATTGCAAAACGTTTGAGTGTCTGCGTGCCGATCACTGATTTAGACTAATAGAATATCTTTCTAGTGCAAGACGCTTACATGCCCTCACCTGAAAGCGTTCAGAGCCTGCTTCTTGAAATGCGCAATGAAATAAGGTCGCTGAAAGCTGTAGTTTCAGACTTGGGTAATTGTTTACCCTTCGCGGATAATTTTTAAAAAAAGAAAAAATAATATTAAAAAAAAAGAGCGCAATTTATGATGAATTTAGGTGAAAAAATTTTTAGGGGGTCTCTTCTACTTTTTTTTTTAATGAATTTTGAAATTTTAATAAAACATGAACTTTTTTCGTGTTTGTTTTGTGTTTTGCACGGTTGATTTGGGCTTTTCAGGGTTGCTTTCAATAAATTGGAACCTTTTCCAACACTGAATTTTCGCTCACTCTCCCACATGTTAATTTTTTGCGCATTTTCCAACACTGTATAGTCCATTACCTGTCAAAATGTGAACTTTTCACCGCAATTGGGAGGATGTATGAGCCTTACAGGGACCCCAGTGAAGTTGATGCTCTAAAACGTGAGGTTAGTAATGTGAGAAATTGGCGCCGCAGGCAAAAATTTTATTTAAAAAAAAAATAGCGCGCGCGATTTTTTTTTTAATAAAATTTTTCCCTGCGGCGCTATTACTTCACATTCCGCAAAAGAAACATAATACTTCATTTCCTACAATCAATCTTTACTTTTTTAGGATGATGATGATATTGGTGATGATGTTGATGATGATTATGAGATTCTAAATTTTAAATAAGCTTTATTATTATTTTTTTTTATATTCACATTTTGACAGGTAAAGGATTATACAGTATTGGATAACGCGCAAAAAATTAACATGTGGGAGAGTGAGAGAAAATTCAGTGTTGGAAAACGTTCCAACTTGTCGAAGGCAACCATAAAAAGCCCAAAACAACCGTGCAAAACACAAAACAAACATGAAAGTAGTTCATGTTTTATTAAAATTTCAAAATTCATTTAAAAAAAAAGTAGAAGAAACCCCCTAAAAATTTTTTCACCTAAATTCATCATAAATTGCCCTCTTTTTGTTAGTATATATTTTTCTTTTTTTAAAAATTATCCGCGAAGGGTAAACAATTACCCAGACTTGAAGCAAGAAGTAGTATCATTAAGGCCCTATTCTCCTTCAGCTTGCTGTTTTTGGACCTTTTTTGAAAAAATTCTCATTTGAAAACGCAAAAAGATTTTTGAATTTTGTTTTTTTATTGAATTAGTAATGAATGAAAGAAAATAAAAAATTTTTTTTTGCCTCGACACGAGGGGTGTTCAAAAAGTAATGAGACTTCAAAGTTGGGGGTTGAAAAAAAAGGTGTCGTCACGGCGGCCACGATTCCGGGTCTCCGGAGCGTCGGAAATGAAAAAAAAACGGGGTTATAATCAGTATAGATGTAATTCTGGCCCGTAGTAAAATACAAATTTTGCGATTTTTTTTGACAAAATGGCGGCCACTTGAAATTGACAAATCGATTTGGACCCATTTTTTTGTAGTTTAGTGTAAAAAAAAAATAGTAAATTCTACGTCGATTTAACTTTGTTTCATCCAAATCGGTTCAGTAGAACTGGCGGAATCGTGGCCGCCACCTCGAAAAACGTGGTTTCGAGATAAACGCGATCAAAGTTTTGACTCCACGTGCATTAACATTAACATTGCTGGACAAAAAAGGCCATAACTCCTAAAGTACTTCGAATTTCACCCTTTTAGGGTTATATTCTTAAATGTCCAAGCTATAAAAAAATGCAAAAAAAAAAAATTGGAAAAAAATTTTTTGCTGAAAGAGAATAGGGCCTTAAAGGAAGCAAACACTCAGTCCATTATTAAACTAACTGAGGAGGTAATTTCTGTCAAGCTGGAAAATAGAAGTCACCACAGGGATCCCATATAAAACGAGGAGTTCGCTGACATCCAACATCTTCCATTTGACGAGATTTCTGATTTGGAAAAATATGAGCAAGACGTTCAGCAAAATGAAGAAAAACTGACTCAATTTGTAAGTAATATATCTATATATATAAAATTCTTTGTCCTGACTCACTGACTGACTGACTGACTGACTGAGAATCAACGTGTAGCCCAAACGGTAAAAGATAGAAAGCTGAAATTTGCACACAACATAGATGAGATAATTTCATCGTGCAATAAGACGGCGTTTTGCGAAATTCGACCTCTAAGTGGGTTAAATCGGGGTCAAAGGTCACGGAATTGCTTAGTATGAAAAACTTTTTTGTTTCTTAGGATATCTCAACCAAACTCACAGGTTATATGTTTGGTACTGTCTTTTACATTCTGACTAAATTTTGTCAAAGTCGGGTGACTATATCATATAGCTGCCATAGGAACAATCGGATGCAAAATAACGCTTAGTATAAAAAACTTTTTTGTTTCTTAAGATATCTCAACCAAACTCACAGATTCTATGTTTGGGGCTGTTTCTAACATTCTGGCCAACTTTGGTCAAAGTCGGGTTACTATATCATATAGCTGCCATAGGAACAATCGGATGCAAAATAACCTTTAGTATGAAAAACTTTTTTGTTTCTTAAGATATCTCAACCAAACTCACAGATTCTATGTTTGGGGCTGTTTCTAACATTCTGGCCAACTTTGGTCAAAGTCGGGTTACTATAGCATATAGCTGCCATAGGAACAATCTGATGCAAAGTAACCTTTAGAATCAAGAACTCTGTTGTGGTAAGAGATATTCTTAGAAAACTCACACATTAACTCTTCTTGCTAAATTTTGAATTTATCCTCAAATTTAGCTTTTTCCCGCCAAATTTAGCTTTTTCCCGCCAAATTTAGCTTTTTCCCGCCAAATCTGGACTTTTCCCGCCAAATCACTAAATCTGCCTTTAAGCCAAAGTTCAATTGCAAGAAAGAAACATTAATACCGCGGACGGCAGAAGTTAAATATTTCCGTTTTTTTTACAAAAAATGCTATCTATATATATATATTATATAAATTTGTTAAATCGGACTACTAAGGACCTTCTTTTCAATTAAGCGAGCGAAGCGAGCAGGGGACGGACCCTCTTATATTGTACTAATTTGTTAAAGCGGTCAACTAAAAAAGTTGTTTTAATTTTTTGCGAGCGAAGCGAAGCGGGTTGGCGAGCGAAGCGAGCAGTTTAAGTTTAAACCGGACAACAAAAGACCTTCTTTTCAATTTTGCGAGCGAAGCGAGCGGGGGTTGGCGAGCGAAGCGAGCAGGGGGCGAAGCCCCCTAGTATTTACATATTAATACGGCTATTAACTATACAAAAATTTTCAGAAACGATTCATAGCAAAAACAGGTGGAGAAGGACCAACCCAATTTATATGAGCAGCAATTCGAAAGGTATTTTCGAATCAATTGGCAACTGCTTATTGCTGGAAAGGGACCAAAACTAAGCCAAGCGCTGAGAAATGCTTTCTAGTGACAACTATTAAAAGTAGGTATATAGTTATTTATATTATTGAGAAAATAAAATAATAACACATATTTCTATTTAGATATGTGTCATATCAAATTGAAGTGCACGGACAAGGACATGAACACTATATTACAGAAGCATTTTGTCCATGCCAAAGATAGGCTGACTAAACGAAAGCGAACTGAATAACTTTTTTATTCATTGTTGTATTTACGAAATACTGTTAATTTTTAAGTTTACTTTTCATGAAATAAATAACTCTTATATAAATTTTATTTTTTTTAATTTAACATTTCTATTTTATTGAAGGAAAATTATTAGAACATCGACTCAAAAATGAGACGAAGCTGATTGGAAATACGACTCGAAAATGAGTCGGAAAGCGACTCTGTAAAAACAATCAAAAGCGACTCTTTCAGAAGAGTCAAAAGCGACTCCTTAACTCCCTCAGAAGAGTCAAAAGCGACTCCTTAACAAGAGTCATAAGCGACTCCCTCAGAAGAGTCAAAAGCGACTCGCTTCTTGTTACTGCAAGAAGAGCTCGCTCGTACTGACTCTCGAGTCAGCGATTGAATGCGCTTTTATAGGCCCAAGCCGTAGGACTAACGGCACATGCGCTCATTACTCACTTAACGATGCTCGCTCACTGCTCGTCAAGTTAACGGTGCCTGCGCTCGATATGCGCTGCTCGCTCGCTCTGTTGCCGTTGAGTTAGCGGTGCCCGCGCTCACAACTATGTTTTGCCAAAATTCTCTGTTGCTAAGCCGATTTTCGCAACTAACGGCGCGGCACATGGGCGTCGTTGACTTGAAATGCTGTGGGGAACAATAATGTTCCTCACACTCTCCTTTCTTCGGGGAACAAATGAGCGGTATATTCTCTTCTAGTCAATTTTATTTTTTACATTTACATACATGTAAAATTTTTTGTCGTAAATGCAGGGCAATTATTTAATGCATTTGCGGTTCTTAAGTCCCGCGAAAAGACACTTTTGCTTTTGCTCTACTCTAAGCGCCCCAGCCGGCAGCCACAGAATGCAGCGACAATAACAATTGCCTGGCCCCGGCCCTTGCATTGTTTGAGCTCACTCGCTTGCACTTTAAACCGCCGTTATTTCGATGCTTCTGAGCGCTGTTTGAATGTGCACAGTGGGCCGAGTTGTATTTTCTCATAGTGAAAATAATTCCTGCGTATTCATATGTTTCTCATGTGTTGTCCCTTGTGCCCGTTTTCCATATCCGTGGTGTATGTTCATGTTCTCTCGATTCTATGCTCACATGTGTACATATATATATATATACATATTGTATTGTTACCCGAATATAGATATATATATATGTATGTATATATATTTCGACCAAAAAAAAAGTAATCATGCTCTGTGCGGCTTGTTACTGTTATATCTGGCTGGTTTCTGTATTATTTGTAGTTCGCGTGTGTGTTTATGGCCGATTTCCATATTTCATGATATAAATTAATTTCGTTGCGTGCTCATCGCATTTGTCCCACTACCACGTGCTTTCCTATTGGTTGACTCAAAATAGACTACACTACACAACATAAAATCAACATATTTTGGTCCAGGAAAAAAAATTTTTTTTTTTTTTATTTATGTTCGCCTCGTCAATCCTTCATGTTTCTTGTTGCGTGTGTGTTTGTGGGTGGTAGGGCGGCCACATTAGGGTGGTTCAAAAAATTTTTTTTTTAAAAAACAAATAATGTATATTATTTTTTACCCCTTTTTTAAATTCCTCGTGTGTTTCCTTTCTTTTTTTTTTTGAAAAACTGGGCGTGGTAATCGTAGGGTAGTTCCAAAATTTTTTTTTTTTTTTTTTAAAATTATATATTTTTTTTCCTTTTTTTTTTAATTCCTTGTTTGTTTCTTTTCTATTTTTGTTGTGAACAAAAAACTGGGCGTGGTCATTGTAGAGTGGTTCACAGTTTTTTTTGTTTTCTTTTCTTTGTACTCAAAGAAATATATGTGAAGAAAACTCACCCACATAAGTCTTTATCCTGACTTGTTCTCATAAGTAGTCACATGTGGCTTTAAATCAGTGGTGGGCACGCAGTGGCTCCGGGAGCAGCGGCTGCTCCCAACTTAGGTAGACTCTAATAGGGTTGTTGTAGTGCTCCCGAATTCAGATTTCGTGCCCATCGTTGATTTAAACTGATATGATCTCTGATCTTCATTCAATATCTTCTATAAACCAGTGGTGGGCACGCAGTGGCTCCGGGAGCAGCGGCTGCTCCCAACTTAGGTAGACTCTAATAGGGTTGTTGTAGTGCTCCCGAATTCAGATTTCGTGCCCATCGCTGATTTAAACTGATATGATCTCTGATCTTCATTCAATATCTTCTATAAACCAGTGGTGGGCACGCAGTGGCTCCGGGAGCAGCGGCTGCTCCCAACTTAGGTAGACTCTAATAGGGTTGTTGTAGTGCTCCCGAATTCAGATTTCGTGCCCATCGCTGATTTAAACTGATATGATCTCTGATCTTCATTCAATATCTTCTATAAACCAGTGGTGGGCACGCAGTGGCCATGTAGACTCTAATAGGGTTGTTGTAGTGCTCCCGAATTCAGATTTCGTGCCCATCGCTGATTTAAACTGATATGATCTCTGATCTTCATTCAATATCTTCTATAAACCAGTGGTGGGCACGCAGTGGCCATGTAGACTCTAATAGGGTTGTTGTAGTGCTCCCGAATTCAGATTTCGTGCCCATCGCTGATTTAAACTGATATGATCTCTGATCTTCATTCAATATCTTCTATAAACCAATGGTGGGCACGCAGTGGCTCCGGGAGCAGCGGCTGCTCCCAACTTAGGTAGACTCTAATAGGGTTGTTGTAGTGCTCCCGAATTCAGATTTCGTGCCCATCGCTGATTTAAACTGATATGATCTCTGATCTTCATTCAATATCTTCTATAAACCAGTGGTGGGCACGCAGTGGCTCCGGGAGCAGCGGCTGCTCCCAACTTAGGTAGACTCTAATAAGGTTGTTGTAGTGCTCCCGAATTCAGATTTCGTGCCCATCGCTGATTTAAACTGATATGATCTCTGATCTTCATTCAATATCTTCTATAAACCAGTGGTGGGCACGCAGTGGCTCCGGGAGCAGCGGCTGCTCCCAACTTAGGTAGACTCTAATAGGGTTGTTGTAGTGCTCCCGAATTCAGATTTCGTGCCCACCGCTGATTTAAACTGATATGATCTCTGATCTTCATTCAATATCTTCTATAAACCAGTGGTGGGCACGCAGTGGCTCCGGGAGCAGCGGCTGCTCCCAACTTAGGTAGACTCTAATAGGGTTGTTGTAGTGCTCCCGAATTCAGATTTCGTGCCCACCGCTGATTTAAACTGATATGATCTCTGATCTTCATTCAATATCTTCTATAAACCAGTGGTGGGCACGCAGTGGCTCCGGGAGCAGCGGCTGCTCCCAACTTAGGTAGACTCTAATAGGGTTGTTGTAGTGCTCCCGAATTCAGATTTCGTGCCCACCGCTGATTTAAACTGATATCTCCGATCTTCATTCAATATCTTCTATAAACCAGTGGTGGGCACGCAGTGGCTCCGGGAGCAGCGGCTGCTCCCAACTTAGGTAGACTCTAATAGGGTTGTTGTAGTGCTCCCGAATTCAGATTTCGTGCCCACCGCTGATTTAAACTGATATCTCCGATCTTCATTCAATATCTTCTATAAACCAGTGGTGGGCACGCAGTGGCTCCGGGAGCAGCGGCTGCTCCCAACTTAGGTAGACTCTAATAGGGTTGTTGTAGTGCTCCCGAATTCAGATTTCGTGCCCATCGCTGATTTAAACTGATATGATCTCTGATCTTCATTCAATATCTTCTATAAACCAGTGGTGGGCACGCAGTGGCTCCGGGAGCAGCGGCTGCTCCCAACTTAGGTAGACTCTAATAGGGTTGTTGTAGTGCTCCCGAATTCAGATTTCGTGCCCATCGCTGATTTAAACTGATATGATCTCTGATCTTCATTCAATATCTTCTATAAACCAGTGGTGGGCACGCAGTGGCTCCGGGAGCAGCGGCTGCTCCCAACTTAGGTAGACTCTAATAGGGTTGTTGTAGTGCTCCCGAATTCAGATTTCGTGCCCATCGCTGATTTAAACTGATATGATCTCTGATCTTCATTCAATATCTTCTATAAACCAGTGGTGGGCACGCAGTGGCTCCGGGAGCAGCGGCTGCTCCCAACTTAGGTAGACTCTAATAGGGTTGTTGTAGTGCTCCCGAATTCAGATTTCGTGCCCACCGCTGATTTAAACTGATATCTCCGATCTTCATTCAATATCTTCTATAAACCAGTGATGGGCACGCAGTGGCTCCGGGAGCAGCGGCTGCTCCCAACTTAGGTAGACTCTAATAGGGTTGTTGTAGTGCTCCCGAATTCAGATTTCGTGCCCATCGCTGATTTAAACTGATATGATCTCTGATCTTCATTCAATATCTTCTATAAACCAGTGGTGGGCACGCAGTGGCTCCGGGAGCAGCGGCTGCTCCCAACTTAGGTAGACTCTAATAGGGTTGTTGTAGTGCTCCCGAATTCAGATTTCGTGCCCATCGCTGATTTAAACTGATATGATCTCTGATCCTCATTCAATATCTTCTATAAACCAGTGGTGGGCACGCAGTGGCTCCGGGAGCAGCGGCTGCTCCCAACTTTTTGACAAAATGGCGGCCACTTGAAATTGACAAATCGATTTGGACCCATTTTTTTGTTGTTTAGTGTAAAAAAAAAATAGTAAATTCTACGTCGATTTAACTTTGTTTCATCCAAATCGGTTCAGTAGAACTGGCGGAATCGTGGCCGCCACCTCGAAAAACGTGGTTTCGAGATAAACGCGATCAAAGTTTTGACTCCACGTGCATTAACATTAACATTGCTGGACAAAAAAGGCCATAACTCCTAAAGTACTTCGAATTTCAAAAAACCCTTTTAGGGTTATATTCTTAAATGTCCAAGCTATAAAAAAATGCAAAAAAAAAAAGTCGAAAAAAATTTTTTGCTGAAAGAGAATAGGGCCTTAAAGGAAGCAAACACTCAGTCCATTATTAAACTAACTGAGGAGGTAATTTCTGTCAAGCTGGAAAATAGAAGTCACCACAGGGATCCCATATAAAACGAGGAGTTCGCTGACATCCAACATCTTCCATTTGACGAGATTTCTGATTTGGAAAAATATGAGCAAGACGTTCAGCAAAATGAAGAAAAACTGACTCAATTTGTAAGTAATATATATTTACATATTAATACGGCTATTAACTATACAAAAATTTTCAGAAACGATTCATAGCAAAAACAGGTGGAGAAGGACCAACCCAATTTATATGAGCAGCAATTCGAAAGGTATTTTCGAATCAATTGGCAACTGCTTATTGCTGGAAAGGGACCAAAACTAAGCCAAGCGCTGAGAAATGCTTTCTAGTGACAACTATTAAAAGTAGGTATATAGTTATTTATATTATTGAGAAAATAAAATAATAACACATATTTCTATTTAGATATGTGTCATATCAAATTGACGTGCACGGACAAGGACATGAACACTATATTACAGAAGCATTTTGTCCATGCCAAAGATAGGCTGACTAAACGAAAGCGAACTGAATAACTTTTTTATTCATTGTTGTATTTACGAAATACTGTTAATTTTTAAGTTTACTTTTCATGAAATAAATAACTCTTATATAAATTTTATTTTTTTTAATTTAACATTTCTATTTTATTGAAGGAAAATTATTAGAACATCGACTCAAAAATGAGACGAAGCTGATTGGAAATACGACTCGAAAATGAGTCGGAAAGCGACTCTGTAAAAACAATCAAAAGCGACTCTTTCAGAAGAGTCAAAAGCGACTCCTTAACTCCCTCAGAAGAGTCAAAAGCGACTCCTTAACAAGAGTCATAAGCGACTCCCTCAGAAGAGTCAAAAGCGACTCGCTTCTTGTTACTGCAAGAAGAGCTCGCTCGTACTGACTCTCGAGTCAGCGATTGAATGCGCTTTTATAGGCCCAAGCCGTAGGACTAACGGCACATGCGCTCATTACTCACTTAACGATGCTCGCTCACTGCTCGTCAAGTTAACGGTGCCTGCGCTCGATATGCGCTGCTCGCTCGCTCTGTTGCCGTTGAGTTAGCGGTGCCCGCGCTCACAACTATGTTTTGCCAAAATTCTCTGTTGCTAAGCCGATTTTCGCAACTAACGGCGCGGCACATGGGCGTCGTTGACTTGAAATGCTGTGGGGAACAATAATGTTCCTCACACTCTCCTTTCTTCGGGGAACAAATGAGCGGTATATTCTCTTCTAGTCAATTTTATTTTTTACATTTACATACATGTAAAATTTTTTGTCGTAAATGCAGGGCAATTATTTAATGCATTTGCGGTTCTTAAGTCCCGCGAAAAGACACTTTTGCTTTTGCTCTACTCTAAGCGCCCCAGCCGGCAGCCACAGAATGCAGCGACAATAACAATTGCCTGGCCCCGGCCCTTGCATTGTTTGAGCTCACTCGCTTGCACTTTAAACCGCCGTTATTTCGATGCTTCTGAGCGCTGTTTGAATGTGCACAGTGGGCCGAGTTGTATTTTCTCATAGTGAAAATAATTCCTGCGTATTCATATGTTTCTCATGTGTTGTCCCTTGTGCCCGTTTTCCATATCCGTGGTGTATGTTCATGTTCTCTCGATTCTATGCTCACATGTGTACATATATATATATATACATATTGTATTGTTACCCGAATATAGATATATATATATGTATGTATATATATTTCGACCAAAAAAAAAGTAATCATGCTCTGTGCGGCTTGTTACTGTTATATCTGGCTGGTTTCTGTATTATTTGTAGTTCGCGTGTGTGTTTATGGCCGATTTCCATATTTCATGATATAAATTAATTTCGTTGCGTGCTCATCGCATTTGTCCCACTACCACGTGCTTTCCTATTGGTTGACTCAAAATAGACTACACTACACAACATAAAATCAACATATTTTGGTCCAGGAAAAAAAAATTTTTTTTTTTTTTATTTATGTTCGCCTCGTCAATCCTTCATGTTTCTTGTTGCGTGTGTGTTTGTGGGTGGTAGGGCGGCCACATTAGGGTGGTTCAAAAAATTTTTTTTTTAAAAAACAAATAATGTATATTATTTTTTACCCCTTTTTTAAATTCCTCGTGTGTTTCCTTTCTTTTTTTTTTTGAAAAACTGGGCGTGGTAATCGTAGGGTAGTTCCAAAATTTTTTTTTTTTTTTTTTAAAATTATATATTTTTTTTCCATTTTTTTTTAATTCCTTGTTTGTTTCTTTTCTATTTTTGTTGTGAACAAAAAACTGGGCGTGGTCATTGTAGGGTGGTTCACAGTTTTTTTTTTTTTCTTTTCTTCGTACTCAAAGAAATATATGTGAAGAAAACTCACCCACATAAGTCTTTATCCTGACTTGTTCTCATAAGTAGTCACATGTGGCTTTAAATCAGTGGTGGGCACGCAGTGGCTCCGGGAGCAGCGGCTGCTCCCAACTTAGGTAGACTCTAATAGGGTTGTTGTAGTGCTCCCGAATTCAGATTTCGTGCCCATCGTTGATTTAAACTGATATGATCTCTGATCTTCATTCAATATCTTCTATAAACCAGTGGTGGGCACGCAGTGGCTCCGGGAGCAGCGGCTGCTCCCAACTTAGGTAGACTCTAATAGGGTTGTTGTAGTGCTCCCGAATTCAGATTTCGTGCCCATCGCTGATTTAAACTGATATGATCTCTGATCTTCATTCAATATCTTCTATAAACCAGTGGTGGGCACGCAGTGGCTCCGGGAGCAGCGGCTGCTCCCAACTTAGGTAGACTCTAATAGGGTTGTTGTAGTGCTCCCGAATTCAGATTTCGTGCCCATCGCTGATTTAAACTGATATGATCTCTGATCTTCATTCAATATCTTCTATAAACCAGTGGTGGGCACGCAGTGGCTCCGGGAGCAGCGGCTGCTCCCAACTTAGGTAGACTCTAATAGGGTTGTTGTAGTGCTCCCGAATTCAGATTTCGTGCCCACCGCTGATTTAAACTGATATCACCGATCTTCATTCAATATCTTCTATAAACCAGTGGTGGGCACGCAGTGGCTCCGGGAGCAGCGGCTGCTCCCAACTTAGGTAGACTCTAATAGGGTTGTTGTAGTGCTCCCGAATTCAGATTTCGTGCCCATCGCTGATTTAAACTGATATGATCTCTGATCTTCATTCAATATCTTCTATAAACCAGTGGTGGGCACGCAGTGGCTCCGGGAGCAGCGGCTGCTCCCAACTTAGGTAGACTCTAATAAGGTTGTTGTAGTGCTCCCGAATTCAGATTTCGTGCCCATCGCTGATTTAAACTGATATGATCTCTGATCTTCATTCAATATCTTCTATAAACCAGTGGTGGGCACGCAGTGGCTCCGGGAGCAGCGGCTGCTCCCAACTTAGGTAGACTCTAATAGGGTTGTTGTAGTGCTCCCGAATTCAGATTTCGTGCCCATCGCTGATTTAAACTGATATGATCTCTGATCTTCATTCAATATCTTCTATAAACCAATGGTGGGCACGCAGTGGCTCCGGGAGCAGCGGCTGCTCCCAACTTAGGTAGACTCTAATAGGGTTGTTGTAGTGCTCCCGAATTCAGATTTCGTGCCCACCGCTGATTTAAACTGATATCACCGATCTTCATTCAATATCTTCTATAAACCAGTGGTGGGCACGCAGTGGCTCCGGGAGCAGCGGCTGCTCCCAACTTAGGTAGACTCTAATAGGGTTGTTGTAGTGCTCCCGAATTCAGATTTCGTGCCCATCGCTGATTTATACTGATATGATCTCTGATCTTCATTCAATATCTTCTATAAACCAGTGGTGGGCACGCAGTGGCTCCGGGAGCAGCGGCTGCTCCCAACTTAGGTAGACTCTAATAGGGTTGTTGTAGTGCTCCCGAATTCAGATTTCGTGCCCATCGCTGATTTAAACTGATATGATCTCTGATCTTCATTCAATATCTTCTATAAACCAGTGGTGGGCACGCAGTGGCTCCGGGAGCAGCGGCTGCTCCCAACTTAGGTAGACTCTAATAAGGTTGTTGTAGTGCTCCCGAATTCAGATTTCGTGCCCATCGCTGATTTAAACTGATATGATCTCTGATCTTCATTCAATATCTTCTATAAACCAGTGGTGGGCACGCAGTGGCTCCGGGAGCAGCGGCTGCTCCCAACTTAGGTAGACTCTAATAGGGTTGTTGTAGTGCTCCCGAATTCAGATTTCGTGCCCACCGCTGATTTAAACTGATATGATCTCTGATCTTCATTCAATATCTTCTATAAACCAGTGGTGGGCACGCAGTGGCTCCGGGAGCAGCGGCTGCTCCCAACTTAGGTAGACTCTAATAGGGTTGTTGTAGTGCTCCCGAATTCAGATTTCGTGCCCACCGCTGATTTAAACTGATATCTCCGATCTTCATTCAATATCTTCTATAAACCAGTGGTGGGCACGCAGTGGCTCCGGGAGCAGCGGCTGCTCCCAACTTAGGTAGACTCTAATAGGGTTGTTGTAGTGCTCCCGAATTCAGATTTCGTGCCCACCGCTGATTTAAACTGATATCTCCGATCTTCATTCAATATCTTCTATAAACCAGTTGTGGGCACGCAGTGGCTCCGGGAGCAGCGGCTGCTCCCAACTTAGGTAGACTCTAATAGGGTTGTTGTAGTGCTCCCGAATTCAGATTTCGTGCCCATCGCTGATTTAAACTGATATGATCTCTGATCTTCATTCAATATCTTCTATAAACCAGTGGTGGGCACGCAGTGGCTCCGGGAGCAGCGGCTGCTCCCAACTTAGGTAGACTCTAATAGGGTTGTTGTAGTGCTCCCGAATTCAGATTTCGTGCCCATCGCTGATGTAAACTGATATGATCTCTGATCTTCATTCAATATCTTCTATAAACCAGTGGTGGGCACGCAGTGGCTCCGGGAGCAGCGGCTGCTCCCAACTTAGGTAGACTCTAATAGGGTTGTTGTAGTGCTACCGAATTCAGATTTTGTGCCCATCGCTGATTTAAACTGATATGATCTCTGATCTTCATTTAATATCTTCTATAAACCAGTGGTGGGCACGCAGTGGCTCCGGGAGCAGCGGCTGCTCCCAACTTAGGTAGACTCTAATAGGGTTGTTGTAGTGCTCCCGAATTCAGATTTCGTGCCCACCGCTGATTTAAACTGATATCTCCGATCTTCATTCAATATCTTCTATAAACCAGTGGTGGGCACGCAGTGGCTCCGGGAGCAGCGGCTGCTCCCAACTTAGGTAGACTCTAATAGGGTTGTTGTAGTGCTCCCAAATTCAGATTTCGTGCCCA
Organism: Drosophila recens; assembly: GCA_037043495.1. Lineage (NCBI taxonomy): Eukaryota > Metazoa > Arthropoda > Insecta > Diptera > Drosophilidae > Drosophila > Drosophila recens. The sequence goes on along the minus strand of JBAMBJ010001403.1, from coordinate 8,628 downwards.
TCGCTGATTTAAACTGATATGATCTCTGATCTTCATTCAATATCTTCTATAAACCAGTGGGGGCACGCAGTGGCTCCGGGAGCAGCGGCTGCTCCCAACTTAGGTAGACTCTAATAGGGTTGTTGTAGTGCTCCCGAATTCAGATTTCGTGCCCATCGCTGATTTAAACTGATATGATCTCTGATCTTCATTCAATATCTTCTATAAACCGGTGGTGGGCACGCAGTGGCTCCGGGAGCAGCGGCTGCTCTTAACTTAGGTAGACTCTAATAGGGTTGTTGTAGTGCTCCCGAATTCAGATTTCGTGCCCATCGCTGATTTAAACTGATATGATCTCTGATCTTCATTCAATATCTTCTATAAACCAGTGGTGGGCACGCAGTGGCTCCGGGAGCAGCGGCTGCTCCCAACTTAGGTAGACTCTAATAGGGTTGTTGTAGTGCTCCCGAATTCAGATTTCGTGCCCATCGCTGATTTAAACTGATATGATCTCTGATCTTCATTCAATATCTTCTATAAACCAGTGGTGGGCACGCAGTGGCTCCGGGAGCAGCGGCTGCTCCCAACTTAGGTAGACTCTAATAGGGTTGTTGTAGTGCTCCCGAATTCAGATTTCGTGCCCACCGCTGATTTAAACTGATATCTCCGATCTTCATTCAATATCTTCTATAAACCAGTGGTGGGAACGCAGTGGCTCCGGGAGCAGCGGCTGCTCTTAACTTAGGTAGACTCTAATAGGGTTGTTGTAGTGCTCCCGAATTCAGATTTCATGCCCATCGCTGATTTAAACTGATATGATCTCTGATCTTCATTCAATATCTTCTATAAACCAGTGGTGGGCACGAAGTGGCTCCGGGAGCAGCGGCTGCTCCCAACTTAGGTAGACTCTAATAGGGTTGTTGTAGTGCTCCCGAATTCAGATTTCGTGCCCACCGCTGATTTAAACTGATATCTCCGATCTTCATTCAATATCTTCTATAAACCAGTGGTGGGCACGCAGTGGCTCCGGGAGCAGCGGCTGCTCCCAACTTAGGTAGACTCTAATAGGGTTGTTGTAGTGCTCCCGAATTCAGATTTCGTGCCCATCGCTGATTTAAACTGATATGATCTCTGATTTTCATTCAATATCTTCTATAAACCAGTGGTGGGCACGCAGTGGCTCCGGGAGCAGCGGCTGCTCCCAACTTAGGTAGACTCTAATAGGGTTGTTGTAGTGCTCCCGAATTCAGATTTCGTGCCCATCGCTGATTTAAACTGATATGATCTCTGATCTTCATTCAATATCTTCTATAAACCAGTGGTGGGCACGCAGTGGCTCCGGGAGCAGCGGCTGCTCCCAACTTAGGTAGACTCTAATAGGGTTGTTGTAGTGCTCCCGAATTCAGATTTCGTGCCCATCGCTGATTTAAACTGATATGATCTCTGATCTTCATTCAATATCTTCTATAAACCAGTGGTGGGCACGCAGTGGCTCCGGGAGCAGCGGCTGCTCCCAACTTAGGTAGACTCTAATAGGGTTGTTGTAGTGCTCCCGAATTCAGATTTCGTGCCCATCGCTGATTTAAACTGATATGATCTCTGATCTTCATTCAATATCTTCTATAAACCAGTGGGGGCACGCAGTGGCTCCGGGAGCAGCGGCTGCTCCCAACTTAGGTAGACTCTAATAGGGTTGTTGTAGTGCTCCCGAATTCAGATTTCGTGCCCATCGCTGATTTAAACTGATATGATCTCTGATCTTCATTCAATATCTTCTATAAACCGGTGGTGGGCACGCAGTGGCTCGTGGAGCAGCGGCTGCTCTTAACTTAGGTAGACTCTAATAGGGTTGTTGTAGTGCTCCCGAATTCAGATTTCGTGCCCATCGCTGATTTAAACTGATATGATCTCTGATCTTCATTCAATATCTTCTATAAACCAGTGGTGGGCACGCAGTGGCTCCGGGAGCAGCGGCTGCTCCCAACTTAGGTAGACTCTAATAGGGTTGTTGTAGTGCTCCCAAATTCAGATTTCGTGCCCATCGCTGATTTAAACTGATATGATCTCTGATCTTCATTCAATATCTTCTATAAACCAGTGGGGGCACGCAGTGGCTCCGGGAGCAGCGGCTGCTCCCAACTTAGGTAGACTCTAATAGGGTTGTTGTAGTGCTCCCGAATTCAGATTTCGTGCCCATCGCTGATTTAAACTGATATGATCTCTGATCTTCATTCAATATCTTCTATAAACCGGTGGTGGGCACGCAGTGGCTCCGGGAGCAGCGGCTGCTCTTAACTTAGATAGACTCTAATAGGGTTGTTGTAGTGCTCCCGAATTCAGATTTCGTGCCCATCGCTGATTTAAACTGATATGATCTCTGATCTTCATTCAATATCTTCTATAAACCAGTGGTGGGCACGCAGTGGCTCCGGGAGCAGCGGCTGCTCCCAACTTAGGTAGACTCTAATAGGGTTGTTGTAGTGCTCCCGAATTCAGATTTCGTGCCCATCGCTGATTTAAACTGATATGATCTCTGATCTTCATTCAATATCTTCTATAAACCAGTGGTGGGCACGCAGTGGCTCCGGGAGCAGCGGCTGCTCCCAACTTAGGTAGACTCTAATAGGGTTGTTGTAGTGCTCCCGAATTCAGATTTCGTGCCCACCGCTGATTTAAACTGATATCTCCGATCTTCATTCAATATCTTCTATAAACCAGTGGTGGGAACGCAGTGGCTCCGGGAGCAGCGGCTGCTCTTAACTTAGGTAGACTCTAATAGGGTTGTTGTAGTGCTCCCGAATTCAGATTTCATGCCCATCGCTGATTTAAACTGATATGATCTCTGATCTTCATTCAATATCTTCTATAAACCAGTGGTGGGCACGCAGTGGCTCCGGGAGCAGCGGCTGCTCTTAACTTAGGTAGACTCTAATAGGGTTGTTGTAGTGCTCCCGAATTCAGATTTCGTGCCCACCGCTGATTTAAACTGATATGATCTCTGATCTTCATTCAATATCTTCTATAAACCAGTGGTGGGCACGCAGTGGCTCCGGGAGCAGCGGCTGCTCCCAACTTAGGTAGACTCTAATAGGGTTGTTGTAGTGCTCCCGAATTCAGATTTCGTGCCCATCGCTGATTTATACTGATATGATCTCTGATCTTCATTCAATATCTTCTATAAACCAGTGGTGGGCACGCAGTGGCTCCGGGAGCAGCGGCTGCTCCCAACTTAGGTAGACTCTAATAGGGTTGTTGTAGTGCTCCCGAATTCAGATTTCGTGCCCATCGCTGATTTAAACTGATATGATCTCTGATCTTCATTCAATATCTTCTATAAACCAGTGGTGGGCACGCAGTGGCTCCGGGAGCAGCGGCTGCTCCCAACTTAGGTAGACTCTAATAGGGTTGTTGTAGTGCTCCCGAATTCAGATTTCGTGCCCATCGCTGATTTAAACTGATATGATCTCTGATCTTCATTCAATATCTTCTATAAACCGGTGGTGGGAACGCAGTGGCTCCGGGAGCAGCGGCTGCTCTTAACTTAGGTAGACTCTAATAGGGTTGTTGTAGTGCTCCCGAATTCAGATTTCATGCCCATCGCTGATTTAAACTGATATGATCTCTGATCTTCATTCAATATCTTCTATAAACCAGTGGTGGGCACGCAGTGGCTCCGGGAGCAGCGGCTGCTCTTAACTTAGGTAGACTCTAATAGGGTTGTTGTAGTGCTCCCGAATTCAGATTTCGTGCCCACCGCTGATTTAAACTGATATGATCTCTGATCTTCATTCAATATCTTCTATAAACCAGTGGTGGGCACGCAGTGGCTCCGGGAGCAGCGGCTGCTCCCAACTTAGGTAGACTCTAATAGGGTTGTTGTAGTGCTCCCGAATTCAGATTTCGTGCCCATCGCTGATTTATACTGATATGATCTCTGATCTTCATTCAATATCTTCTATAAACCAGTGGTGGGCACGCAGTGGCTCCGGGAGCAGCGGCTGCTCCCAACTTAGGTAGACTCTAATAGGGTTGTTGTAGTGCTCCCGAATTCAGATTTCGTGCCCATCGCTGATTTAAACTGATATGATCTCTGATCTTCATTCAATATCTTCTATAAACCAGTGGTGGGCACGCAGTGGCTCCGGGAGCAGCGGCTGCTCCCAACTTAGGTAGACTCTAATAGGGTTGTTGTAGTGCTCCCGAATTCAGATTTCGTGCCCATCGCTGATTTAAACTGATATGATCTCTGATCTTCATTCAATATCTTCTATAAACCGGTGGTGGGAACGCAGTGGCTCCGGGAGCAGCGGCTGCTCTTAACTTAGGTAGACTCTAATAGGGTTGTTGTAGTGCTCCCGAATTCAGATTTCGTGCCCATCGCTGATTTAAACTGATATGATCTCTGATCTTCATTCAATATCTTCTATAAACCAGTGGTGGGCACGCAGTGGCTCCGGGAGCAGCGGCTGCTCCCAACTTAGGTAGACTCTAATAGGGTTGTTGTAGTGCTCCCGAATTCAGATTTCGTGCCCATCGCTGATTTAAACTGATATGATCTCTGATCTTCATTCAATATCTTCTATAAACCGGTGGTGGGAACGCAGTGGCTCCGGGAGCAGCGGCTGCTCTTAACTTAGGTAGACTCTAATAGGGTTGTTGTAGTGCTCCCGAATTCAGATTTCGTGCCCACCGCTGATTTAAACTGATATGATCTCTGATCTTCATTCAATATCTTCTATAAACCAGTGGTGGGCACGCAGTGGCTCCGGGAGCAGCGGCTGCTCCCAACTTAGGTAGACTCTAATAGGGTTGTTGTAGTGCTCCCGAATTCAGATTTCGTGCCCATCGCTGATTTATACTGATATGATCTCTGATCTTCATTCAATATCTTCTATAAACCAGTGGTGGGCACGCAGTGGCTCCGGGAGCAGCGGCTGCTCCCAACTTAGGTAGACTCTAATAGGGTTGTTGTAGTGCTCCCGAATTCAGATTTCGTGCCCATCGCTGATGTAAACTGATATGATCTCTGATCTTCATTCAATATCTTCTATAAACCAGTGGTGGGCACGCAGTGGCTCCGGGAGCAGCGGCTGCTCCCAACTTAGGTAGACTCTAATAGGGTTGTTGTAGTGCTACCGAATTCAGATTTTGTGCCCATCGCTGATTTAAACTGATATGATCTCTGATCTTCATTTAATATCTTCTATAAACCAGTGGTGGGCACGCAGTGGCTCCGGGAGCAGCGGCTGCTCCCAACTTAGGTAGACTCTAATAGGGTTGTTGTAGTGCTCCCGAATTCAGATTTCGTGCCCACCGCTGATTTAAACTGATATCTCCGATCTTCATTCAATATCTTCTATAAACCAGTGGTGGGCACGCAGTGGCTCCGGGAGCAGCGGCTGCTCCCAACTTAGGTAGACTCTAATAGGGTTGTTGTAGTGCTCCCGAATTCAGATTTCGTGCCCATCGCTGATTTAAACTGATATGATCTCTGATCTTCATTCAATATCTTCTATAAACCAGTGGTGGGCACGCAGTGGCTCCGGGAGCAGCGGCTGCTCCCAACTTAGGTAGACTCTAATAGGGTTGTTGTAGTGCTCCCGAATTCAGATTTCGTGCCCATCGCTGATTTAAACTGATATGATCTCTGATCTTCATTCAATATCTTCTATAAACCGGTGGTGGGCACGCAGTGGCTCCGGGAGCAGCGGCTGCTCTTAACTTAGGTAGACTCTAATAGGGTTGTTGTAGTGCTCCCGAATTCAGATTTCGTGCCCATCGCTGATTTAAACTGATATGATCTCTGATCTTCATTCAATATCTTCTATAAACCAGTGGTGGGCACGCAGTGGCTCCGGGAGCAGCGGCTGCTCCCAACTTAGGTAGACTCTAATAGGGTTGTTGTAGTGCTCCCGAATTCAGATTTCGTGCCCATCGCTGATTTAAACTGATATGATCTCTGATCTTCATTCAATATCTTCTATAAACCAGTGGTGGGCACGCAGTGGCTCCGGGAGCAGCGGCTGCTCCCAACTTAGGTAGACTCTAATAGGGTTGTTGTAGTGCTCCCGAATTCAGATTTCGTGCCCACCGCTGATTTAAACTGATATCTCCGATCTTCATTCAATATCTTCTATAAACCAGTGGTGGGCACGCAGTGGCTCCGGGAGCAGCGGCTGCTCTTAACTTAGGTAGACTCTAATAGGGTTGTTGTAGTGCTCCCGAATTCAGATTTCATGCCCATCGCTGATTTAAACTGATATGATCTCTGATCTTCATTCAATATCTTCTATAAACCAGTGGTGGGCACGAAGTGGCTCCGGGAGCAGCGGCTGCTCCCAACTTAGGTAGACTCTAATAGGGTTGTTGTAGTGCTCCCGAATTCAGATTTCGTGCCCACCGCTGATTTAAACTGATATCTCCGATCTTCATTCAATATCTTCTATAAACCAGTGGTGGGCACGCAGTGGCTCCGGGAGCAGCGGCTGCTCCCAACTTAGGTAGACTCTAATAGGGTTGTTGTAGTGCTCCCGAATTCAGATTTCGTGCCCATCGCTGATTTAAACTGATATGATCTCTGATTTTCATTCAATATCTTCTATAAACCAGTGGTGGGCACGCAGTGGCTCCGGGAGCAGCGGCTGCTCCCAACTTAGGTAGACTCTAATAGGGTTGTTGTAGTGCTCCCGAATTCAGATTTCGTGCCCATCGCTGATTTAAACTGATATGATCTCTGATCTTCATTCAATATCTTCTATAAACCAGTGGTGGGCACGCAGTGGCTCCGGGAGCAGCGGCTGCTCCCAACTTAGGTAGACTCTAATAGGGTTGTTGTAGTGCTCCCGAATTCAGATTTCGTGCCCATCGCTGATTTAAACTGATATGATCTCTGATCTTCATTCAATATCTTCTATAAACCAGTGGTGGGCACGCAGTGGCTCCGGGAGCAGCGGCTGCTCCCAACTTAGGTAGACTCTAATAGGGTTGTTGTAGTGCTCCCGAATTCAGATTTCGTGCCCATCGCTGATTTAAACTGATATGATCTCTGATCTTCATTCAATATCTTCTATAAACCAGTGGGGGCACGCAGTGGCTCCGGGAGCAGCGGCTGCTCCCAACTTAGGTAGACTCTAATAGGGTTGTTGTAGTGCTCCCGAATTCAGATTTCGTGCCCATCGCTGATTTAAACTGATATGATCTCTGATCTTCATTCAATATCTTCTATAAACCGGTGGTGGGCACGCAGTGGCTCGTGGAGCAGCGGCTGCTCTTAACTTAGGTAGACTCTAATAGGGTTGTTGTAGTGCTCCCGAATTCAGATTTCGTGCCCATCGCTGATTTAAACTGATATGATCTCTGATCTTCATTCAATATCTTCTATAAACCAGTGGTGGGCACGCAGTGGCTCCGGGAGCAGCGGCTGCTCCCAACTTAGGTAGACTCTAATAGGGTTGTTGTAGTGCTCCCGAATTCAGATTTCGTGCCCATCGCTGATTTAAACTGATATGATCTCTGATCTTCATTCAATATCTTCTATAAACCAGTGGTGGGCACGCAGTGGCTCCGGGAGCAGCGGCTGCTCCCAACTTAGGTAGACTCTAATAGGGTTGTTGTAGTGCTCCCGAATTCAGATTTCGTGCCCATCGCTGATTTAAACTGATATGATCTCTGATCTTCATTCAATATCTTCTATAAACCGGTGGTGGGCACGCAGTGGCTCCGGGAGCAGCGGCTGCTCCCAACTTAGGTAGACTCTAATAGGGTTGTTGTAGTGCTCCCGAATTCAGATTTCGTGCCCATCGCTGATTTAAACTGATATGATCTCTGATCTTCATTCAATATCTTCTATAAACCAGTGGTGGGCACGCAGTGGCTCCGGGAGCAGCGGCTGCTCCCAACTTAGGTAGACTCTAATAGGGTTGTTGTAGTGCTCCCGAATTCAGATTTCGTGCCCATCGCTGATTTAAACTGATATGATCTCTGATCTTCATTCAATATCTTCTATAAACCAGTGGTGGGCACGCAGTGGCTCCGGGAGCAGCGGCTGCTCCCAACTTGGGTAGACTCTAATAGGGTTGTTGTAGTGCTCCCGAATTCAGATTTCGTGCCCACCGCTGATTTAAACTGATATGCTCTCTGATCTTCATTCAATATCTTCTATAAACCAGTGGTGGGCACGCAGTGGCTCCGGGAGCAACGGCTGCTCCCAACTTAGGTAGACTCTAATACGGGTTGTTGTAGTGCTCCCGAATTCAGATTTCGTGCCCATCGCTGATTTAAACTGATATGATCTCTGATCTTCATTCAATATCTTCTATAAACCAGTGGTGGGCACGCAGTGGCTCCGGGAGCAGCGGCTGCTCCCAACTTAGGTAGACTCTAATAGGGTTGTTGTAGTGCTCCCGAATTCAGATTTCGTGCCCACCGCTGATTTAAACTGACTGATCTCGGATCTTCATTCAATATCTTCTATAAACCAGTGGTGGGCACGCAGTGGCTCCGGGAGCAGCGGCTGCTCCCAACTTAGAGTAGACTCTAATAGGGTTGTTGTAGTGCTCCCGAATTCAGATTTCGTGCCCATCGCTGATTTAAACTGATATGATCTCTGATCTTCATTCAATATCTTCTATAAACCAGTGGTGGGCACGC